>VZRL01003529.1:315829-414509 GCA_013397895.1 Origma solitaria | reverse complement strand
ACACACACACACACACACACACACGCCCCTCCCAAACTTAACTAGCACAACAGCAGATACCTTTTTTCTTCTCTCTTTCAGCCATATTCCTATTTCAAAGATTTGCAAATTCATGCTTGCCTTTTAGCAAAGGAAATCCCATGAACTGTTTAAGATTACATTCTCACTGGAAGCAATGAATGCCACAGTCTTCTCAGAATAAAAAGCTACTTTCTCTCCTTGGAATAGTAACTTTACAGTAATTTGGAGGAAGCAGGAGGAACAGTTGGTCATTAAACATTAAATGTATTAATGGGGCACTCATAGTGTATGACTCATCTGGAAAAGGCAGTTCTGTACTTGCATTTCAGAAGGACTGCTGCAATACAATAGCTACTGTGATAAATGTAGGTTTATCCTACTTAATATTTATCAGAAACTAATAACAAAAACTTAAATCAATGTGCTTTCCAAAAAAATGCATGAGTAGCACTATTTACTTCTTACAGCTAGGGGAATCGAGAGGCAGAGAAAAAACATTCCAAAGGAGGCCCTTCATTTCCACTCCCCAAATGGAGACCTTTAGGACTCGGTGTTTACAACTTACAGGGACTTGCAACTCCGGATGAAAACAATGACAACTCAGAACATTCAAAGCAGGAATCCCCCAAGCACTTTAGCAGCATGTATAAAATCATCCACTTCTCCAGACTCATGTTGCTCTTGAAGTCCTGCTCAGCTCTCTGGAAACTTCAGACCTGAGTACAGGGGTGAAACACTTGGCAGCACTTGCTTGTTACAGGGCATTGCTGGAAATGGAGTTTCTGCAGAGCTCATAAAAATGATACCAAAAAAAGGGACACGAGTTATATAGGATGCTGGCTTGATTAGTAAAAAGTTTTATGTGATGCCCTGGAAAAAATGATTAATATAAATTCTGATACATTAGGAGATAAAAAGAGAGACATAATTCCTAGGGACAGAAGTTCTGTTTGCTCTCAAGACACTGTGAATCTGTTCTTTATAGTTTTTTCCCCCAGTCCTAGTTGTTCATGATCTATTGAGCCCTAAAATCATATCACTTTGATGAAAGCTTTGTGCATTTCCTTACTCTGAAGTTCTGACTCATTTAGGTGATTAGGAGGCAGAACAGTAACAGAGATAAAATAACAGGACCACTTCAGAGCACACTTAAGTCACTGTGAGAACTCTCAAGTCCAAGGTAAATATATCTGTTCATAAGGAACTCCAGAAATGGAGACTCTAAGAGAAACAGGCATGTTCAATACATCCCGAGCTTTTAATGTAGACTTCTGTCTTGTTTTGCCTGTTTTGTAGAAAATGAGCTCTTAGTTTTGTCTGAGGAAAAGAATTAGTTGCAGAAATCTGAAGAACAGAAACAAAATACTTATGTCTAGAGCTAGAGAAAACGTGACACAGTTCAGAAGTCATTTGTAAGAGCAGAGTAGCTGACAGGATTGTTTAGATGGTGGACAAAAAGCTTTGGGACACACAAACCAGGTATTTTACAATAAATGAAAACCAAAATCTGCTCAGCAAAATAATCAGAAGCCAGAGTTTTATGTACTTTTAAGCAAAAACCAGTAACATCTTGCTAATGTTTATGATGAATAAAATTCCCTGGCTGTTCAGCTGCGGGCAAGCCTTCAGAGGGAGACTCTGGGAAAAAGAAATGGAGTATGACATTCTCCGAGTAAATATGGTGTGTGTGTGGGGAAGAACGTCTGTTGCCGGCCCCATCAAGTGCTGACAAAAGGAATGTGAGAGCTGTTCCCAAGGTGAAAGAAGACAGGCTGAACAATGTGGCTAATGGGATCACATTGAGCTAATGGGATCACCATGACTTGTTTTACTTCTGTTGGTGCATGTCAAAACTCTGATGTGTTTTAAAATACATTCTACAGCAGTAGGCTAAATCTTGAGGCATTTTGGAGAGAATTTATGTATCTTCAGGTTTTGAGACTTGTGTAGAAAGAGTCTATTGGGTAAGAACACTTCAAGTTCAGAAATTTGCAAATTATGAGTGCAGATTCTCTTCTATCAAAGAAAGAAAGAAACAGAAGGCTCAGACACATTAGTATCTTATTAAACAGGCATTTAATGCTGCTGCTCTCACATAGATCTGCAGAGTTTACAGACACCTCACACTTGCACAAGCCCCCAGCTGCTCTTTCACAAGCCAGGTGTAGACAAGAGAATAAATGCAGCCACGCTGTAGCACCCAACTATACTATGGCACATTTAGATTTGGCAAGTACTGACAACACTTGGGAATGCTGTAAGTAATATTACTGACTTCTAGAAGCTCTGAAAACTTGCTTAATGCTCTTGATTATGGTATCCTAAAAGTATTCTAGAATGATCCTTGGATTTAAAAATAAAACTGTACAGGTCAAAATGACCCAGCTTTGGCATCTACGGTTAAACCATTGCTCCAGAAAATTACTGGCTTTTCAAAGGGACACTTGCAGGTCCCTTCCCAGCTTTCTACATGCAAACTCAGGTGTCTAAACTTACATATAAGAGACCAAAAATTTTGGCCGCACTGTTTAACAGGCAGATCTGCTGGGAGGTCTCTTGTAACCAGATTTTTTTAAAGGCTCATATTTATTGGACAGATATTGGCCCAATTCCAATCCACAACTGCAAATCCAAAGAAACAGCTCAGAGCAAACCAGCAGCCTTATTAGCTTTTAAAGATTTCATTTTCAAGAACTCAAGACCCTTTATTGACTAATGAAAGGTTGGGTCCCCAAGCCCACAGACTGATGTTGCTTGGAACATATTTTAATCATTTTGGAGTGCTAGCAGCCATCTGTCTAAAGAGCTTTGATCACATAAATGCACTCTGAACTGCAGCTCCTTCCGACTCCAAACCCTGTCCAAAAGCCAAAAGGAACCCGCAGGCATGGCAACTTTGAGACAATTCAAAGCCTTGCAATGTGATAAGGCTGCTTTTATTATTTAGCACATCATTAGATTTAATGACACCACAGATAAGAGATACACTAAAAAGATACCATTGTCATCGCCTATCTTATAACAGCAACATCCAACTGTGACTTTGCTTTGTTTCTACCCAACACTTGTTACTTAGTATGCTATTTTAAAAGAATAGTTAAATGAAACAAAAGGATTTCTTTTCCTGCTGCAAACATCCAGAAATATTTTTTTAAAAGTACCTATCAAAAATAATTTCGAAAAAAGGACTTTTTTTTTAATACTTTCCTGCTTAGTTAAGAAAAAAAAAAAAAGGACACAAAAGACAAGCAAAGAAATCCCAAATAATCGACTGTATTTTCAGTTTAGACTATTGACTGTAGGGTAGCTACTGCTTGTACATATAAGCCTACTTTGACCAGCACTGAATACAAATTTACATTGAAAAGAGAGAGATCCTTTACAGGTAGAGTTCTTAAAATTACAACATTTATGAAAAAAAAAAAGCACAATTCCCGTTATTATTTCCCATTCTTGAAACAATTTGATCATCTCAAAGCTTATTTTGTGGTGATCAGTATTTTTTATTGCTGTGTCTCCTGAATGGTACAGACATCTGCTGTTACCTATGAAAGCTTCGAAGCAATGACAGTGTCAAGCATGAGGAAAAACTATTTAAATTACCAGAGTCAAGAAATTGCTCTCAAAAAATCAAAGCAGAAGCCCTAAGAGAGTGGTAAAAACTGCATAAAAATATCTTTGTTGATGACAGGAGAGACACAGTGGTGGATCCTGTGTGACAGACCACGACTTTTATTTGCTCCAAATGTCAGCAACCTCAGAGAGTTCAACCCTGAGATTACAGCCCTTGCAGGTTTCTCTTCCTTCTGAGATCTCATTCTTGGCTCTCTTACTTACTCAGGATATTAGCCACGAGTAACCAGGAGAAACTTTTAGTATTGCACAGTGTAACAATATAGTTTTCAATTCACTAACTGTCATATTAAGCTAGCAATGTGAAGAAGGTGAAATAAATAAATACAACAACAACAAAAAAAAACCAAACAAACCCCGCACTTCTTTGTCACTCATGAAAACATTTTCAGGTGACCATTCTGTAATGCTGATACAGCATAGGTTCAGAGAAAAGAAGACAAAACCATAATATGAAATGGCTTAGGTAGTGGAAGAGCTTCTTTAAACTCTTTGCTGTCAAAGAAAATACAACACTGATGATTCACTCAGTGTAACTCCCTCCATCTCCTTCTGTGGCTTTTCCTTCCAAACCCAGAGCCAGAAAATCTCCTCTGCTGGTGAGACAGCAGCTCCCTACCACTGCTTACATGCCTTTCTTGGTGGCATCAGGAAAACAGACAACTGGCTCCGCACTCGTCCTCCTTCCTGTCATGACCATGCAAACCGCTGCTTATAAAAGCAAACTATTACTAGTATGTTACATTTTACTCAAACATTTGAGAGACTCAGAATTATGCAAATCCCAGTAGGCCCACTTATTCACTGGAAAAATGTGGCTGAAATTTTCAAGGTTCTACAGTTTGGTCTCTACTCTCCTGAAAAAGGCAGCTTTCACACCTACGCTGGAAGAACGACCCATACCAGATGAGTAACGCTTCATTATGGAGTGCTGGACACAAGTTTAAAACCTCCAGCTTCCAAAACACAAGACCTCTATCATATTACTTAGAAAAGTAGCCAGCGAAAAGGAAGTTAAAATGGAATTTTTTCCAGTAAAAGGCATCAGCATGACACGAATCTATCAATTTAATAAAAGCTCTAAGTTTAGACAGGAACTGAATAAAGAAAATACTCTTGACTTCTCTCTTTGCAAACACAACAGGTGGGCAGTCTTCTGTTTTGTGTTCTGTGACAGGCAGAGGACTTCTCCTGCCACCAGCGTTCTTAGACACTCCCTAACAGTTTTCATTGCAAGCAGTGTCTAGTGCAGAGCAAGAAAAGCAATGTTACATTTAGCACTGACTGAAAATTGTTCATGTATAAAGTCTTCTCACCAAAAAAATTTTTAAATTGGGGAATGTAAATTCCAACACAATACGTTGTCTTCCTGTGGCACATTTCTATGAGAAAATTTTCCTTTCACCTTAATATTTCAAATTGAAATGCCATTTTCTTTCAGTTCTTCAGCTGAAGAGAACTGAACTGAAGCACATCAAAGTCATGATTTTTTGAAATTATTGAATTGACATTTTAACATAAAAACATGTCCTGTGAAAAACCAACAAAAAATGAAATGGCATTTTAAGTCCTCCTGACAATGTTATTACTTTATTTCTAAATATCATATTAATAACAAAAGAATTCCCTTTCATACAATATTTATAGGGCAAACCAAATTCTTCTTTTACACCTTCAGATTTTCTTTCTAACTTCTCATGGGAAAATCTGTCTTACAAATAGCTCTTATTACACACAGAGTTTTCCTGTGTTTCTTTAACTTGCTCTAGAGAGGGCTGCTTCTTATTCTGTATCTGTTTTCCTTCAAGCAAGAGTACCTGCATTTTCATAGTCTCTAAAGGTGTTATGCAAAAGGGTAAAACTTCTTATTCAGTTTATACAAATAAAGCAGCTGAAGCAGAGTTTAGTGATGTGATTCATCTATATTCATCCAGTATTTCAACATTTCAATGGAAGAATCAGAATATGTAGCCTTTGGCTACATACCCCTTCTACCAGATAACAGATTTCATAATGCTGCATATGCTCTTAATAGATTCTCCAATTTTGATTTTGAGTATTTTACATCATATAGAACAGATATTAACTTTAGTGATCTCATCATCCTAATTTTTAAAACTGTTTCTACAGGAGTTTCATACTTTGCATTGCTATCTACTCCAAACTACCAGTAGCAGTCAGTGGGTTGATTGCAGGAAGTTCTTCCAGAGACTTTAAACCTTCCAAGAACTCAATTTTATTACCCTTTAACAACTTTGAAAAACAGTTCTTAGACATCCCTAACTACGTGCTTATTTCAAAAAGCTATTTTCAAAAAGAACAAAGTTATACTTCCTAGACTTTTAGGATAAGTGAGAAAGCAAGGAAGTCATAACAGAAAATCACCTAGAGCAGAGGTAAAAAAGAAGGTGAAGGAATCAGCCAGGCAAAGGACAGCTGTGAACAGAAAGCTAGCAGGGCCCTGTATACAGAGTCGTGAGACCATATCAGCATCCAGTGGCAAGGAATTCCTTTCTGTCAAGCAAATCGTTGCTCTTAGAGAAGAACAGAAACTCATGTGAAAAGGCCCATCCCAGCAAAAACGACAAAGTAAACGTTGTTTTAGTTCACATTACTCCACGACAGCAAGTAAGTAGAGAAGTCTGCTCAAGCCTGGTGCAATACAGTATAAGGACCTATGGAGTGCTTCTAGCTTTAATGTACTTGGCACAGAAAGGGACTGGTTGGTCCTCAACTAATTTAAAAAACTTGAGAAACTCTGCCACTATAACATACCCAGTTACAGAAGCAGTAGTGGAATTAGCACAGCACATGGTACAAATGAAAGCTGCATCACAGAGTGTGTTAGGTGCTTCAGTCCATATTCCTGCCGCCTCCTCAGACCTGTAGCTGAGTGTTTCTATTGGCACGGCACCTCTGAAGGCCAAGAGCCAGCCCCTGGAAACATTAGGCACAAAGATTTCATAAAGTGTGGGTGAGACCAATCCATGTCCGAGTCAACTGCAGCACAAGGCAATTTGAGTGTACTACATTCCGGTTGCAGGGACGGTAAAGGTGGCTTGTTATTCCATCAGGTGCCTTGGATCTTTGACAGTTCTGTGCTTTCTTTTCTCAGATGTTTCATAAATCACTAAAGCTGAGTTGGAAATTGTTTTTCCATGCTAAATTTTTTTTTCCCAGTGGGACAGGAAAACTTTCAAAATCATGTCTGGGCAAAAAGCGAAACATTCAAAAGCATTTTTTTGGGGTGTGTTTCTAAATGAATGAGAGACAGAGAAAGCTTGGAGAGCATGCTCATGACTAGAATATTTCTTTAAAAAGCAAACAAAGAACATCCCTCTGCCCCCAACAGGTTCAGATACTGCTTTGCCTTTTCATTGCCTGCCAAACTGCCACTGTAAACACCAAGCCTGTGGTATGTATTGGAGTTTCTCTCTACCATCCCTTTTCTTTGCAAATGGTTAAATACTAATTGGAGAACAGATGTGAGTGTGGTCTGCCACACTCCCAAGAAATTTTTCTATCCACTGATTTATTTACAAAGTCAGTCTCTCTGACTATACTATTGTTAGAAAGTTGAACAAATGCAGAAACTGAGACAATAATCAATTCCAGGCTGGAGAACAAGAAGTCTGGGAATGGGGCAGGGACAGGAGGATAACAAATTCAATAAAGTATGAAATACATGAGGATAACAAGGGAGGACTCTGCCTCTACAGATCACTTGCCCCAAGCCACTGAGAAATGCAGCCATCTCAGTAGCACCAGTGAAACTTCATGAAGCTGCTTTGGCAATGCAGAGCAGCTCACTGCTCAGTCTTCCCCCCTTCGGCTGTCTGATCCAGCCCATGAAACAGCCCCCAAACCTTGGACTTTTATCTCCTGCAACACTAACAAGAGCTGTGATTGCACAAGCATAAAATGACAAAGGGAAAGAAGTCATACGGAGACACAGGGGCTTACTAGTGGCAAAACACTTATGAGACTACAGAGTGAGAAAAACCCACCTAAAATCCCAATTCTTTTGGGGCTGCAGCACCTCACTAGAAAGTGGTACAAAACAGAGGAGGAGAAGACTGAATGCATAGACTGTAAATCCCAGATCCAAATTACCAGGGTAATTGACTAAAAATTCACTGAAACCTCCATGAGTTGCTGAAAGCATTTGATTTAAAAGACAGCAGTGTCTCTCCACCCCAATTTTCTATTAATTTTAACACTCAGTTCAATAAACAAACAGAAAGATGGTCCCTGACTTTTTCTTTATTGTAACAAAAGACAAACAAAAAACCTCAGTGCTCCCTTAGAGTCATTGCTTTCTATATATTTGGCTACATCAAACTGCAGCAGGTTAGGTTCCTTCGAAACACGTATTACACTGTCTCCCACTGCATATCCAAGCGCGTCATCTCTTTGGTGTGAAAAAGAAACTCTTCTGTGCTTGTAAGTGGGAAATTTAATTAGCTCAAGGTTTATGTTTAATGTCAGGTGTCTGAAACTCTCTGATAAAATAGAAGTCACTGCTCCAAGGACAGAGAGTACTTAAAACAAAACTGCTGTCTCCTCCATGATCTCCCCAAAACTGCTCTGCAAAAAGAACAGTGTGGTTTACAGTGATACCATTACCTGGTCATTCTTCTTAATGACTGTAATTACACCATGCTACGTCTAAAGCAACCTAGTACTGAAACAATGACAGCAACTGCCAGAACAGAAGCAAGCAGACAGGATGAAAAGAGCAGGAAAATGAGTTAACGGCCATAACTGAAAAAGTGAGATAAAAAAACAGGTATGAAAAGACCAGTTCTCTGAGGTAAACTGCTGGGACAGGTGCTCAAGGTAGCCTGCTACTGCTTTAGAGGAAGGACTGAGATCAGCACTCTGCATTAGTGGTTGCAGCTTCACTAATCCCACTGTAAACGAGTTCCAGTTCATTGGGGCTGGGAAACTGGATGTTAGAGCAGCCCAATCTTCTGCTACGTACTGTGCTCCCCTGAGAGAAATCTGGACTTGAGAGAGCTCTGAAAAAGACTGAGAGATGGCAGAACAAATAGGCTGAAATGTTTGAGCAGGGGTCAGTCAGAGTACAGGAGTCTGACTATTTAGGCAGTTGTATTCTGACTTGCTACTGAAGTAGCTGTGAAGATGAATATTGACTTGTTAGGTAGCAATAATTTATAGTTTTTAATAGCCCTTAAAACTGGAATAAAAGCAACATTCTAACAGCAAGAATTACCCTATTCTATATCCACACACAGAGTCAGTGGAACATGGTTGAAATGGCGCCATCTGAGTGTTATATTCCATAACATCAGTCATGAAACTATAGAGTTGAAGCAAATTAAACACACACAACTGTATTCAAAGCTTGAGCAAAAACCAGCCTTTTTATCCAGGACTGGAAGTAATGGCTCACAAAATATCTTTCTTCATCTATTTCTCCTGTTATAGGGTGATGCAGTTCTGTAATTAAAATTAAAATTGAGTTTGTACCTGTGCCTATAAGTCCTTCATTTGAGGAAATAATAAAAAAACACCTTGATTTTCTACTTTCACATCTATCAATCTGTCTTTAAAAAGATGAATTTCCATGTCATTTTACAAGACACTTTATGGGAAAAATACATGGACCTCCATAAAACCAATTGTTATTTAGACCATTTGCTTGTGTCACTTAAGCATGAATTCCAAGTATTCCAATTGAAGTATTGTAAGCATTGAAACTTGTAGATTTAAATTCTGTTAAATCTCTTCAAGAGTTTCTAAAACAAAAGTGCTACAACTGGTTAGGGAGCAAGAAAATTGCTTGTATTACCTACAGAGAAGCTACCCATATCAACTGAAAGTTTGAATCTCAAAATATTTATTTCAGGTCATTGTACTTATTAGTACAAGGGGCCTTACTATAGTTATTCTTTTATTTCATTGTTGAAAACCATCACATAACTGTAAAATAAGCCATTGTTTTCTCCTATGCTCACCGTAACTTACAGCTTTCAATTACTTTGCAACATTGCACTGCTTTTGGCCAGGATACAGTAATTTTCTTCATAGTAGGCAGTATGGGGCTACATTCTGCATTTGTGTTGAAAAAAAGTTAACTGTTGCTAACACATGGATGTTTGAGTTATTGCTCCACACAGAGTCAAGCCCTTTTCTGCTTGGGGGCGCAGGCTGGGGGTGCCCAACAAGTTGGATAGAGACACAGCTGGAGCAGCTGACCCCAACAGACTAAAGGCATATCCCATCCTGTGTGGTGTCACACCCAGCATAAAAATCTAGGGGAAGAAGGAACCTGATTATAAAAATGGACATATCACATAACTGAAAAATGTGCAAATAAAAGACTTTTGATGATATTCAAACAACAGAGGTATGTGAAAAAGAGGTAGTGGGATTAACACTGCCACATACTTCAAAACTGATGATTGGGATTCAGCCTTCTTTGGTCACTGAGGTTCTCATGTTTTGCATTAATTTCTAGTTTGAAGAGTACTGTGTTGAAACAATTATATTAGTAAGCTAAAAACTCTATGCTATTCTTCACTGTTATGCAAATTTTCATTTCTGATTTGTATTTTTGAGTTAGTATCCAGAAAACACAATTTTCCTTTTGAAACTTGACACAGAGACAACACAAGAAGAACAAACAGAAGCACAGAACCTGCCAAACTTTATTTGCAGCCAGCTTCTTCTCCCTTATGTATCTCAACTGGATTTTTCCTCCTTTTTAATTCCATTTCACTTCTCTGTCCCTTTTTAAGAAGACTGAAATTGTTCTGGGATATGCTTTTTTCCAGAGAGTCAAAATTCAGAGGGAAATCAATGTTTCATCACTAAATCTGCAAAAGCTCATTTTAAAGCCATTCAGGCTTTCCATGAAGCTCCAGTTGCAGTTAGGATTCACTTTTCACTTTTTGAAAAGTGTGGTTTACAACACAGACTTCTTTCACAGTTGGAGGAAAGAAATGAACGTCTTCTGGTAGCAGCAGGCACCAGATCAGAGAATTGTAGAATAATCAGGTTGGAAGTGACCACTGTCAGTCTCTAGCCCAACCAATCTCCTTCTCAAAGTGATACCAATATGAGATCACACCACCCTGCTCATGACTTTATCACGTCAGACACTTTATCATGTCCAAGGATGGAGATGCTAAAACCTCTCCAGCAACCTGTTCCAGTGATGGACAGCCCTTGTGGTGAAAAGGTTTTCCCTTATAACCTGTCTGAAACTCTCTTGTTTCAATACAAGTCAGTTGTTTCTCACCCTGTTGTCATGGAGCACTGTGAAGAGGCCGTCCTTCTTGACAACCTCTACACAGACTCTGTCAGGCTGCCATTAGGTCTCCCTGGAGCCAACAAAGAAAGGAATATTTTTTTCTTTCCCAGGGTTTACAAGAGCAATTCCGTTGGTCTTTCTTTACATTGCAAATGCTATGGCTTCCTGGCTGTACCAGTTGCCCTCTGTCAAACTTGCTCCAATTTATAGATGTCTTACTTTTACTGGGGACCCAAGACTGGATGCAGTATTCTAGATACCAACAAGCTTTCCTCTGGAGAAAATAAAAAGGGATTTTTTTTTCCCCTGAAGGTCTCCACTAGTTTCCCTCACTTAAGCATGCCTCTGTATACTTACCTCACAAATACAGATATTTTGGACCTAAATATCTCTCCCTTGATTTTGTATAATAAAATTCTACTTGGCTTTTCCTGGATTATATGAATGTTAGTGAAAGGCAGATCAGTATTAAAATACACATTTTAATGTTATTGTCTACACATGTATGCATCCAAAATAGTTAATATATGCACACAGTCATTACTTTTGTGACCAAATCCCTAAAACGTAGTTGTGTGTTAAGGCACAAGTACAAGTGATCTAGGTATCACTTGTACACTTTAATGTGAGCCTCTGTTCTTTTTGGATTTCTCGGTTGTTGCTGGTTTTTCATTTTGTTTTCTTTGTTTGTTTTTGTTTCCTTAAATTTGCTTCTTCTAAGTTAAAGGATGATGTAGTGTCTGAGTTCTGGCCAGGACAGGGTTCGTTTTTGCAGTAGCCAGGAGAGTGCATGGCTATGACCCAGAGGATATTCCATACCACCTCATGTCATTTTCCAGGGGCAGGGAGAAGGGAGTCTCTTCTGGGGAGAAGGGGTTCCTTCCAGTTGGGGTAGTGTGGCTGTGGTTGGGTCAGGGTGAGAACTGTGCATGTGAATCACTCTCTCTCTTTTGTACACTTGTGTCACTAATATTGTAGCTGTTACTGTTTGTTTTCTTGTCTCACTGCTGTTTCCAGTAAATTGTTCATATCTCAACCCCTGATCTTTACCTTTGGTGCCTCCAATTCTCCTTCCCATCCTGTTGCAGGGGAAGAGGGAAGGGAGCAGTGAGTGAGTGGCATGTGGTTTGGAGAGTCTCAGTGGGAGCACTAAACTGGGGAGTACCATTCCTAAACCATGACTCATAGAAATCTCAGTTAAAAAATGGAAAAAAGGAATGAAGTAGGAGAAAATGCTTTTTCTAAGACCAGGGAAGACCTAAGAGAAAAAGGAGAGGAAGTCACCAAATGAACCAAAATCCCCAAGCCCCTGTCATGCTGGCACCACAGACAACAGAAAGTGTGAGAATCTGGCAAAGATATGAGAGAACAGCAGGTGAAGGGAATGTGTACCCTGCATTGACACATTGCAGCTTTACAGCTCGGAGGAGGATTGGCGCATGTGTGGAAGCCTTTATTTTGCTCGCTGGGGAATTCTGAAATCCAAAAGAGAAATAACTCCAGGGAAATGGAGTCTTGAACGGAAAATTGCACAACTAACTCACTTGGATCAAAGCAGCAAACTTCCACCTCAGTCCAAAACAGACTGTCTAAAAACACTCTCAGTGCTTATTCTAGATTACCATAGCCTGGCAAGCACTAAAAGGAAGTAAAAAGACCCAGAAGACATCTGTACATGTGTCCCTTAACTAGCTTCCACATACAAAACAGACTGCAAATTTTCACTCATTTGGGATGGCCTGGGAAATGCACTCTCTACCTTGTCATTCTAATTACTGTGGCCATCCCACCCTTGGCCTGACACAGACCCCCAAGCTTTATGCATATGTGCCATATGTTCCTTTCTGTCTCATCTGGCATGTGTTCACAGTACTGTCACTCAGGTGGATGACCAGGGCTGCAGACGTTCATGTAACTTGAAGGAAACTGTAACCAAAACGTTAAGCACTTCATAAGAATCCTCATAATGGTGTAATTAATTTCTAATCAAGTCAAAAGATAAGCCTGATACAACAAATGTTGCTGCTCATGCATTTATAGTAGTCCTTGTTGCCTTTCACATCTCTTGCAGGTTCAGCCCCAGGTGGCCTCTGGCCTTTCAAGCCATTTCTTTGCATGCTTCAGACAGTGTTTCCATACAGAGAGATTGTGGAGTCTCCACACTTAAAGATATTCAAAACCCCTCTGGATGTGGTCCTGGGCAACCAGGTCTCAGTGGCTCTGCTGATCAGGGGTTGGACGAGATGACCTCCAGAGGTCCCTGCCAATCAGTCACTCTGAGTCCACTTCAGAACACATTGGCCTCTAGAACAGTGAGGTAGGTAGGAGACAAAATCTTCTACTTTAGATGTTATAACTTGTATAAATCAGCGGTGATACAATAGTTCTTGCCCCAGGGGATAATCAGGTGAGCACTTCCACACCTTATGGACAGATTTTGCAAATGCTGTCAGCCAACTTACAGTGAAGTTTTGACTGTTCAAATTAAGAGCCATACGTTAATAACATGGTACGTGCTAATGCTGATTCCTTCAAGTCATTATTGTTAATATTTCTGAGATTTAAAGCATTTACACAAGTAAATGGCCTACTATTCTTGTTAAACATTTTACGTTAGTGCAAACTTGATAGCCTATGCCAAAAATATAACTCAAAAATCAGTGAAAAGCCTCCTACAATATGCATAAACCAACACAAGCAAATTTTTAATTTCTGAAATATCAACACAAAAATTGCATTTCAGTTTTTAAATTATTTTACAAAACCCATTTAAATTAATAAAAAGAGCACCATAATAAATTCTTTCCAGCTTGGTAAATCATCCCATAATCTGTGCACTCACTAAATGCTGACCAAATTCATTAAATGCACTAATCGCAAATTGCTTGGGGTTTCTATTCACTATTAACAGGCTTTAAATAAATGCCTATGAGATTTAGGAACAAAAGTTGTTTTTGAAACTTCCCTCCAAGGTTTTAATAAACTTAATGAGAAGGGGAAACTCAAAAAACCTCTAGAAACCCGAGTATTTTTCACTTGTGAATGCTGAAACACTGAAAACATACACAGTTCTGCTACTGCAAATGCTTTTTAGACATAACTAACTAGTCCTCTTTATTTCCAATGAGTATAGCATTCACACTATATTTATTATTTACCTCTGTAGCCCACATCCCTCATCACAGACATTCAGCCTTCAGATTCACAATTTTCTGCTGTTTTGATGCCAATTCTCCAGCCTTTAACCTGCTGGCAGCTCTGTATTCCCTCTCACACAGGAGGTCAGGATGAAATGAGAGCTGTAACCCAACATCACTCCATAAAACAACCTAACTCCTTCACTGGACCACACAGAGCTTTTCCTTAGGGACTAAAACCCACTGATCCATGCAAATGTTCAGTGCAGCCCACCTAAATTAATGAGAATGGGTATTTCTCTCATTTTACATACTGCTGCAGAACATAAGGAATTAAAAGGCACATATATTTGTGTCAAAGAAGAAAACAGTATTTTATTACTTTAAAATCTATATTCATTAAGTTAGGTATGTGCAAGCAATCAGGGAAGAAACAAGCATTAATGTAAACTGGTTCATCTGTCCATGTGTTTTTAAGCAATCACATTGCCATATTACAGCATTTTAGTGTGAAAATCAACCATCAACAACTTTTCCCTTCCCTTCGAAGAAACGAATACAAAATTTAGACTATAAGAAAGGGACTCCTATTTCAAAGAGATGGTTGGTGAGCAGTAAAGCAGAAATGCAGGCTTTGATTCATTGATGTATTCACGTTTTTCCGACAAATACCTATTTGATAAGGCCATTTCCTCACTCAGACATAGTACAGAAAATTTCCCCTATGAGTCACTCATTCATATTAGAATCAATCATTTTACCTGTAATAAACACGCAATGTCTGGATTTCTTCTTCTAGTTTTTTGCATTGTTCAAGAGCAGCTTCTTTTTCTTGTTGCAAAGCTATCAATTCTGCCTGTGAAATGATAAACAACCCATAACCAATTTATCCAGAATATACATTTTTTTTTAAAAAAACATATCAATCTGTGCAATCATTTCAACCATGCTTTATTATAATTGCACATATAGAGTTATACTGTTAAGTAACATGGTGCTGCCATTTACCCCAGCCAGGAACTAAGTAACATGCAGCTGCTTGCGCTCTTCCCCTTCTTCCCACTGATGGCATGGTAAGGAAAATTGGGAAAGAAAAGAAAATCAAACTTGTTGATTGAGATAAGAACAGTTAAATAATTGAAACAACATAAAAGATAATAATAATGATACTAATACTAGTAATTGTAATAAAAAAGAGAGGGACAGAGGGAAATAAATCCCAAGACAGACAAGTGATGCACAATACAACTGTTCACCACCCGGTGACTAATGCCAAGCCGGTCCCTGAGCTGTGATCACACCCTTTCCTGGTAATTCCCCCCATTTTATATACTGGGTGTGATGTTCTATCACACAGAATGTCCCTTTGGCCAGTTCAGTCAGCTGTCCTGACCATGCTCCCTTCCAGCTTTCTGTGCACCTCCTCACTGGCAGAGCATAAGACACTGAAAGTCCTTGACTCGGGGCAAGCACCACTTAGAAACATCTAAAATATCAGTGTGTTATCAACATTATTCTCATACTGAATCTGAAACAGAGCACTGTACCAGCCAGGAAGAAAATGAGTACTATCTCAGCCTATTTAATGCTTATGAAATATTAGTTCTTCTCTGAGCATTGGAATTATTTCTAGTTTCTTTTTTTTTTTCCTAGCAGAATTATGTTTTGAATGGCTTCTCCCATGTATATAGTGAATTTTTTGAATGGCTAAGGTTAGAACTCTTCAGTTCAGCCAAGTGGTTATCAGCAAACATATTTCATATGATGTATATGTGTTCCTATACTGCAAAACTGTTGACCAGCATACAGAAAGTGAAGCAAGGCCCTTGGCCACGAACTACCCACCCACAACTCGTGGTCTGCACATGGCTCCCCAGCTGTTAAGAGCAGTTCCCATGGTGGCAGCTCCTGGCTGATGTCAGCAGCAGAAGAGCTGCTGGATAAGCAGGACCCTGAGGCGGCAGGGACTGCAGGGACTGGCACTGACAGCACATGCTGGGGCCTGGGTGCATTCTCACCCAGGATCTGGTTTATAGAGGGGCGAGGGAATCCCTGAGCAATCACTGTCATCTCCCATCTGTGAGCCCCAGCGGATATTCCCCCTCCCATCCTTGATTCACACTGAAAGGAGTGTGACTCATGACCATTATGGAAATTGCAGCATGTGGCTTGTAAGTCAGGAAGGTAGTCAGCCCCAACAGGCCTTATGGCTAAAGAGGAGGTAGGTAGAAATAAGTATTCATGCATGTTTAATATGGGTCTATAGTCTAATCACCATTAATTTTAAAAGTCCAGTTTCAATAGTACTGCAGGACTGCCTTGAGGGCCCAGGTACCATATAAATTATCTCTAAATCAGCGGATGACTTATTGTTGTAACAACAAATAAGATCAGGCTTGCACAGCAATTCCTCAACACATGAGCCTGAGCATTGGGCTGTTTTCCAATGTTTTTAATTCATGGTGTAAGTTATTAATTGTACAAATTGTAGAGCCCTTAACCAAGAGACACATGTGTGAGAAACGCCGACTGTGGATTCTGCCAACTCTTCAGGACAGCGTTGCGGAAAAGTTTCTTGGTAAATTAAAGACCTGTTATATGAGCTATAAACCCATGAAGGGAAATGCACATAGTTCAGCCTCTAACTCTGCCAAACTCACTGTATAATCATGAACGACTCTGCCTGTATGCCTCAAATTTGCTCTCCAAAAACAGGGCTCCCACTTGCTTCTGTTTCCTGTTTGTCTCTTAAGGGTGTAAGTCTTCAAGGCAGGTGTTTTACTGTTTTCTGTCAACTCCCAGTCATCTATGGGCAATTTATCCTGCTGGTTGATTAATCATGTCCTGGATAGTTGGCTGATTCCTGGCAAATTTTATTGAACACTGCATTGCACAAATGCAGCAACACAAGCGGTCTCTGAACCGTGCTACTCGGTGGGTCACGCTGCACCCAGGGTTTTGCACTGCTCAGGTACAGGACCCGCTGCTGTAATTGCTCCTGTAAGAGACATCCATAAAATTTTAACAGGAAGTTCCCTGGTGAATAAAAACTTTCTTACTATATGGGGGGGGGGGGGGAGCGTTCCTTCAGCTTTAAAAGCAGAAAGTGTTAATGTTTAACATCTGAGTGACAGTGGTTTTGAGCTTCTGATACTGAAAACAATGTACTGGATGTTGGCAAGCCCTAACCTCTGTCAGCAAGAGGTTAAAATCCTCTGCAGGTGAGTCTCTTGCCTGGTGTAGCTTGCTGCCTTGCAAGCAGAACTCACAGAACACAAGATGTTAGCCAAACCAAGCTATTTTCTGTAATTATACTGTTCTGTAGGTGAAACAACATTCTTAAAAATTGGAAAATACGCTTGAATCAAAGTAGGTGGTTTGTTCTAAAGGCCAATAATTAACATCCTTGCCAATTTTCAGTGTACTGTGAAGTGTGATTGAAATGGTAGACTGGAAGGAAATGTTTGCAGCTGACACACCTACTCAGAGAGATTAACGGCTAGTCTCTTTGGAGAACTATCATAAAAAATACACCTAATATTCCACTTGCCTTTCAGGACAAGAGTCAGAGGCACTAGAGTCTTAAGACTATTACTTATGCCAGTTTTTCAGCAGAAAAAAATGCACTGATTTAACCGAGTTTGCATCTGGGTTTGTACCAGTAAAAATAAGAGCAGAATCAGGTTCTTTGGACTTTAAAAAAAATAACCAAACCCAAGAGCTACAAAAACTGAGGGGAAGAAAAGCAGACATTTGTTAGCCTCCTCAGTAACTTCTAGTGGAGTCGATACTATGAACCTTCATGAGACCAACAAGAATCCAAGCACAACAGATTTTGTGCCCAGCAAGCAGCCATGCGACAAAATGACCCATTGTTCACAGGCCTGAAGGGTGGTAAACACAAATAAATGAGTCAAATATCCTCCCAAGGCAGAGATGTCTTCTTCCTTCACCAGAAGAAGGAGAGCAAAAGAGTGCCCATCACAAAGTTAAATTGCTAACTAAAATAATGGCGTCTGCTCTCCTATAAAATATTTGGAAGACTCCAAAATGTATATTGAAATCCATCCACAGTGCACATGGCAAAAATCCTGCATGAGCTCACCTCTAGTAATAACAATAGCTGCTTGAGAACTTTTTAACAAAATACTGTTCCTCTGGAAAATGTCAAGCTGTGGAAATCAGAACTTTTCACAGAAACTGATTTGTTTTGATTAAATTGTTTTGGAAAGTAGGGTAAAGAAGAAGCAACAAGAATAAAAATTACACTCAGGTTCCCCTGGCGGCAGTTTCCCCTAAAAAGGTCACTTTAGAGGCTGGCCACCTTTTGGTATAGGTGTCACTCTCAGTGAAGTTCCTGTTTAACCCTGAAAGGATATTCTGATCACTTGGATACAGTGAAAAATCTTTTTGAAGGTTTCGTTTTGTCCACAAGTTCATACACTTTCATATTTGGTTTAATGTGGATAATTCCTTTCCCGTTCCTTGTCCCCCAAACCACCTTCCTGCAAAGGAGAATGCTTCTTTCTTTACTTTCCCATTCTGCTTTTAAGTAGTTATTTGGTGAAAATTTAATTTTTTTAATTAAACACAAAATCTAACTGCTACCTATCAAACTTAAATAGCCCATCTCAAACTAAAGAAAATCTCACTGCTGATCTTTTTGCAGTGGCTTTTGCTTCAAAACCTTTAAAGGAACAATGTTATGTGTTTTCTTACCACAAAGTCCGGAAAAATACAAGACTTAAGCAAAGGAAAACAGAGGGTAAAACTAGTTTTTATCTTTTCCTGATTCCTCTAGGGCAAACATGAGTGCCCTCAACTCTAATGTAAATTGAAAGAGGTAAGAACACACAGCATCCTATGCTGTTGGGTTTCCTTTGGAACCTCACCTTTCTGTGAGGAATGGCTTTTATAAGGCTTTTCAACATTCAATAGAAGGGGAAAAAATCCAATGAAGTGGACAAATAAAGTTTCATAGCTTTATTTTAAAATTGATTTATTTTCTCATGCATTTATAGACAGTGTATATATTCCTACATACATTATATATACATATATAAAAAATAAGCATTTATTTTTTCTTCCTGAGATAGGCTAAACAAACAACCTTTTCTGTTACCTCTCAGGCTCTTCATTATCCTGATCAACTCAAACACATCTCTCCCTGTATTCTGTACTAATGCCAGGGGAAACATCTTACCTGACACATTCTTGCACTCTTTTTGCTCACAGTCACCCTCCAGCCTATTCTCCTGCACACTGGTATTACCCAATTGACAGTGGAAACTCTTATTCATCCTGAAAAGATAATACCTTACACTTGGCACCATTGAATTCCGCCCCACTGCTTTTGTTTTTCCAGTACTTGAGGCCATCCCAATATTTCTGCAAGACAGTTTGAATCTCCTTTGTAATAATAATTTCTCCACATCTTATTAAAAACATCTCCCAGCTCTGTAGGATCAAGCAATTTTGTTGGTAAACTGTTGCTCTTCATGCCAAAGGTTCTCAATGACAGCATTAAAGAAAACCGGTTCGGCACCAATGGGTAAGAAATTGGAGAGAAATTCCACTAGTGATATCCCTGGACCTTAACGTTTCTTCCTTCAAAGCTGTTTGCTGCTGCCTTCCTGCTAACTAGTTCCTTATTGCCTTTGACTAATCCCTCATCTCCTTCATGGGTACATGACATTTTGCAGACAGACATGAGCTAAACGTGCCCATTCTTCCAAACAAGAAACGCTGACTGAACCCAGTTAACAGCAAGCAGCATTTCCCACATTAAGCTTGTGCCTGCTTGTAAAATAACAATATACACATTCCCCACTGTAATTAATAATTTTCCATATGGCACAACCTATAAGCTTATGTGTCAGGTTATATTTTAGAAGTTTCCTTGTCTAAATAACCAGTTATCATACCAAAGAAGAATTCTTGCATGATCTTTCTTGGGTGAAAACTGTACTTCAATTCACTCTTGATGGATCCATGCTTTAAAAACATTTTCCTTCCAAATTCACTCTGAAGCCTCACAATAAAGACTAACTGGTCTACAGTTGTCAAATTACATTTCTTGCCCTTCTAAATATAAATGCTGTCTCTGCTAATTCCGCGTCACATTACACTCCACACAGCCTCATAAGATTTACTAAAGAACTTTACTATAATTTCCTGCAATTCAGGTACCAGCTCTTTCAGAACTGGGGATGGAAACCATCCAATAACTCAATGTGAGCACAATAATCTATTGAATAGGTATAATGTACTCCATTTGCACACATTCACTTTTCTTAACCCTTGTCCTCATAGCTGGCATCTTCATCTTCATTGCCCAATGCTGAGAGAAACAAAAATTAAACTCAATCACTTTCAGACCTAATCCTTGATCTCCATGCCATTCTCAGACTGGTGGCATATTTCCTTTCCTTGTTCTCTTTACAGTTGTTACACTATTGTTCGTTTAATTTCCTTTCCAAGGGCAAAATTAGCTTAACCTCAGGCAATTTTCATTTGTCTCTATATCTCCTGTTTTCTAAGACATAACTTCCTTACTTGTTAAGTACCCTTCTTGTGGACAAGTTATTTGTGCTTTATTCGTATGGAAATTATAACTGACTCAATTAGAATGCCTGAGAGAGCAGGTCATGCTGTGACACATTATGACATCCAACTTCTAACCATTCTGTTATTTTTACATTAGCAGCTGCTACTTAGTGCAGATTACAACAGCTCATCTCATTTTCTGTATCAAAGTGTCAACATATCAAACTGTTTCACCAACAACAGAAGTTAGGTGACACTTTGATCTAGAAAAGAATATAAGCACTTGTCTCATTAATTAGGGGATCAGAGGTTTTCAGGGTCAAGAAAAAGACTCCAGCTAACATGAGAGGACTGAAAATGGCCAGCACTCTAATAATACACTCAGCAATCTCCTTTTTTAAAAAAAATCACAGTGCTAACATGTCAAATTGTTTCATTACAATACCAAGAGGGTACACATTGACCTAGAAAATTAGATAAAATGTTTCAACTTGCATTTAAGTATCAGCTGCCCTTGACAATTTTTAAAATTAAAAGGTAAAATTAGAACTTACTATAGCAGACATTATAAAACTTTGACACATCATGGAATACATAATTAACAATAAGTCCAAATTTAAATTTGTAAACATTAAATGTTGTATTTTTGAAGTTTGAAATGTAGGTTTCAATATTCACCAAATAAAACTTCTGGGAGATAAACTCTGAGTTGGAAAAGTTTGGAATACTAACTGAAATTATTAGAAATTAATGGAAAATTGTTTCTCAACAAACAATTTTCTAACAGAAATAGTTTTTACTAAAGCCATCTTAAATTTGAGTAAATGGAGCAACTGCATTACTGATCCCTGATGGATCTGCACTGCTGTGGAGGATCAGCACAGCTAGAAAAAATACAGTGAAGAACTGGCTCAGGGTTATTTGTGTGTGTGAATTTCAGGGTAATGGTGGAAGTTGTGGGAATTCTAACAGCCTTTAGGTGACAGCCCTCCCCAACCCCCAGCCACAACCACACCCGGGCTGACATACCCTTTGGGCACAAAGGATAGGTATCTCAACAGCAAACATGACCTTTATGAGTTTGCATCGGGATGAAACAATTAACCATAGTAAGATTTTACTCTACAATCTAATATTATTGCTGGTGCAAATAAACATCAGTTAATGAAGCTTTTAAAAAAAAAATTAGAAGTATTGTTTCTCTGGAACAATTATGCATTGTAAAGATACACTGGTTTAGATGGAAATATTTCTGAGGAATGTCAGACAGGATTTCGGACAGAAGGGAGAACTCCTCCCCAGCCATATGATTAGGTTATTTGTTTTGAATGCAGAAAGCTAATGCTGAGTCCCAGCTTTTTGTATTAACCCACTCTGGGCAGCCTGGTGGACTCCTCCCAGTGAGAATACTTCCCTGCTCCAAAGTCATGTGAATTACCCATGTTTCTGGTGACTACCATTGTCTGTGTTCTCTTTCCACAACTGACAAAAATATTTCTTTATGAAATGGCTAAGTATGTGAAAAGCAGATCCAAACACGAATGCATCACGGAAAAGGAGATGAACTCCAGAGTTCAGCGATCAAAATGTTTGAGGGTGCCAAACTTGGATCAGGGAGCTGAAATCGGGGTTTTCACATGTATGATGTGAGAGGATCAACACTGGTTTTTAAACTGTATAATTTTCAGTTACTTTACAAAGAATATATTAATGTTTTCTCTTACTGGAATAAAATTTTTTAACCCTGTAATCTTCCTTTAAATGCAAAATGGAATTGTCATTTTCAAGATGTGTGCTTCAAGTCTATCTTATGTCACCTTCCTCAACTCAGCCTTATGCTTATCCCTAATTTAATATTTTTAAGGAGTTTTTCAGAAGACTTCTAAAAATGTCAGTATCTGAAATCCAGACTCTTGTCTTCATCACAACAAATTCCTCAGTGAGGATACATTATTATACCAGACAAACATTGCTTGCATGGTTGTTCATTTTCTAAGAGATCCTGTTGTGACTGGGATGACAGCAACAGGTCACAATTACTACACAGATTGTGCAATAAGAAAAAAACCAAAACCAAAACCAAAACCAACCAACCAAACAAAAAAACCCCTCAAATAGCTTTTTACTGCTTTGACATGAACATGAAAGAATACAATAGCATTTTTGCCCAGACTAGGTATATACCTGGTTAATTTTATTACAATAAGCGCAAACAATATCAACTAATAATTGAAATATTATGCCTGAGATGTGATGCCTTATTCTTTTACTACATGGTGACACCACACTGGGAAGCTCACTGTACCAGCAGTATTTAATGGGCAGTTTAATCTTTCTTGGGCACATCTAGTGATGTGCCTGAACGAGCACATATTACAGGCAGATTTGCCCAGAGAAGTGGGCCCATCCCTGGAGGTGTTCTAAGCCAGGCTGGATGGAGCTCTAAGCAACTTGGTCCAGAGAAAGGTGTCCCAGCTCATAGCAGGGGGACTGGAATTACATGATCTTTAAGGTCCCTTCCAACCTATGATTCTATAATTCATTCAATTATCACATTAGGTAAGAAGGTATCTGTATGAAATGCTCATTATAAGTTTCAGTGAGAATTAAGAATTTGCTCACCTAACCTTAGATATGATGCTGAGACAAAGTTTCTTCATCATCTGCAGTATTATTCTGTAATATCCTATACTTCTTCCAAGCTGTATACTGATATACTAAGAATTGAAGGAAAAATTAACTACTAAAAGGATAATCCAAAGCATATGATAACAGCTTGAGACTAATACATGGAACCATTTTATTGTAAAGAATGATTTAGGGAGTGAGGACGATTCATTCGGAATTCTGCCCTTGTGAGGTTGACACAAAACTGCAATTGACTTCCAATGCTCAAGACTTAATTTATGGTTTCCATTCATTTTCATACATAGCTAAAAACTCCAGAGATACCATCCTGCACACCTACTATGTGCATATGGATAACTACCTAATGATACTGCAAGTCTCATTTTAGGTAAGATATAACCACAGTGGACAACAAAAAGGCTGCTGAAAACTTCTGAGGATGACAGCTCCAAAATACACACTCAGAGCTGGACTGGGCTTTGCACATAAATAATGCCATGTGCAGAGATGCTGACCTTTTAGTAGGAGGGATTTTATTAAGAACACAAGCTGGGGGTGCTTTAAAGAGCAAATAGATAGGTCTCCATACACAGGTAGGTAGATACTTGACTCACCACTAAACCACAGTGTATACTGTGAAAAGAACATAAAAATAAAACAGTCAAGAAGACTTTGTTTTAATAGAGAAGGAAAAAGCCATTCACAACAGCTGTTTTTTGCATAGTAGCCATGGCTTTACAATCCATATGAAAATAACACATGTAAGTTAATTTCTTTAGTGCTCAGATTAAAGATTGTTTACAGCTGTGGACTTGTGGAAAGGGAACATTACTTCATGTTCTGCCATTCAGGTTTGGCCTTGGTGACATCACACACTTTTTCTCTCATCTAAAAACCAGTTTGCAAAATGTGAAATTCAAATAAACAATGGAAAAACATCAGCAATACAGAGAAACTTGTCTTATTTGAAGGTAAAATAAATTTGAAGGTAAAATAAAATAAAATAAAAGTCCTGTTTTGGGCATGGTGTAACCATGTACCCTTTCATGGCTGCATAGGTAACTGGACTGGAAAACAGATACATCCCCTTTAAGGCATATCAGGTACCAAATACAAGCTTAAAAGAAAGGATAAAAAATGTCTTTGATTAATAATAGGCATGTTTCCCTCAACTCTGAGTGACCTGACTTCATAACATGAAGATGATTGCACTATGCAAGAAACTTTACTGGCAATCTTCTTAGGGGAAATCAAGAAGGAAACTACTGTGTAGTCTGGAGCGAGCTGAAGAAACCTTCCAGGTGGTGTCTGAGTCCCACTGGCAGGTTACTCTGGGAAAGCTTCAAATGTCAGCACCCATGATAAACCCATTGTCCACAAAAATGACTTTGGCCACTTAGGATTTCACGTTAGTATCTGCCACAAACAGCAGATTGTCAGCACAGGATCCAAAAGGTAGTGTAATGTTGTCTCAGAAGCTTTGTGGTAACAAAGACCCTATTCAATAAAAACAACTTTACCCTCAGCCCCAAAAGTGTCTCACCCAGTTTGGGGCGGAACTGAACTGGCAGAATAACAGAAGAAAGTTCGTATTACAGCCAGACGTGTTTTATCTGTGCTGCAGCCAGAAACTGTGTGCTCTCAGGGCTCTCCATCTGGCACATTTTTGAGGCTCTGCTAACAGACCCCAAACTGACCACAGCACCCAACTCTCTATTGCAAAAAGGAACAGACCAGAAACTATGCTCCGACCTTGAGATCTACTGGTATGACCTACCCTGTGTTAAAAACCAGTCAGAAGTTCTCTTCCATTTACCCCTAAAAGGAAGGGCTCCTAACACCAGTCTGTCAAAGGGCAATAGGCCCTAATACACAGCACTGTTCAAAAGCATCATCTGGGAGAGCTCGTTAAAACCATGCCAAGGAGCTCTCTAAAGGAAAGCATGGATGGTTGCATGTCACTGGGCAAGTTCATGCACAGATCCTATTTTCGTTAGTAGTCTAGGTACAAATAACTGGTCTTGTCAACTAATAAGGGCTTAATTAACTTGATCAAGATTAATAAATCTGATTTTCTCTCACTCCCAGTAGGCTGGTGAGACACTCTTACTGTTCAACAGGTGTCACCCACATCTCCATTCCAAGGATGCAGGAGTAATTCTTCCTCAGGCAAATCTTTCTAACCTTTCTTCATCATTCACGAAGCCTCTACTGCAGACTCCTCCTTATAGTAAAGTCCTTGGCTTTGATCAGCCATTGAAGAGTTCTTTCCACTGCTGTTTGAACTTTGTTGCCCTTGTCCCCTCTGATTTTAGTGTGACACCAGTCCAACAGAAACAGTCCAACCGAGGCACTCTGCAATACTTCACTAGGTTTTTTACATAAGAAAATATGTACATTGAAATCATTCATGCTTCATAAGAGGGGAAGAAAAGAGCATGCAAGGCAGTAACTTGAGAAAAAAAGGAGTTAACAATTTACGCTTCAAAGCTTATAACAGATGCTAAGTGATAATACTTTCCAAATTATAACCTTTCATGCAAAGAGACAGAATGACTGCTACCTCTTGACAGACAGTACTACTGCAGAAGGCAGCAGTGTCTAATCACATTATCAGAATTTAACTAACATTCTTTCATAAAAGCCATGAGTCTGCAGAGGGCTATAAAGATGAATTCACCCAATCACTTTAGTGGGACTGCTTCTGTCCATTGCTCTTCCAGGATTTGGAAGGAAAGGCAGGGAAGAGATTGAGAGTTAATATTTATTACTTCACCTTGTAGTCTTCATCTTATGGAAACTGAATTACTAGCAGGTATACATGCTCAAATTTACCTGATATTTTTGTACACAAAGAAACACAGAACCAAAGTGCTGAGTTCAAAAGCAATTGTTACATCTAAGAAAAGAAAAAAAACAATTATTGATTAAAATTATCTGTTATCCGGAAAGTTAGGAATAAGAAAGAATCCATGAGTATGCCCCACATTGACGTGTCCAGACAATAATTACTAAGACTTTCTCAAAACAACTTTGAACCTGGCAAGCCTGTTAGTACTCCTCATTTGATATCTGAAGTTCATGTCAGACAATTTAGTAAGACAATTCGGGTCCTTTCTCCAGCTGGATTATGTCGTGCCTAGCACTTTTGGGAAGAAGACAGAACTGCATGCCTGCTCCTGAGGCTGGCTGCAGGCTTCAGGACCCTGCGCCACTTGTGCAACTGGAGTGACTGAATTTCTGAGACACAGTGAACTAGCTGCCATCATACCTCTTGTGATGAAAGCATTCTCAACAGACAGCTTGAAACAGTTTCAGTCTCTGTGTTTGCAATGTCAGATGTGTAAAAGAGATCAGTCATACTGAGTCTGAATAGCTGATTCTGAACAGAACAACTCCTTGAATCTTGCTTTCTCCGCAATGCTTTCTACTCAAGTAGAACTCAGAGTAAAGACTTAAAGTAAAAAAACCAAATAGAGGTGTTCATGAGAACATACATTTAAGTCTTTATAGGAAGCATCTGTCTGAGGGAAATAGTACATGAGAATGTACTCATGAGAATACTCAATAGAGGGCACCTTCCTATCAAATCAGTAGGCAATGGATGCATCCATGGCTTGCTATGGACACTATACTGCTGGATGAGAACTGTTGATATAGGTGAGTTACCTTCACTCAGGACTCCAAAGTATATTCTGATGTTAAAGATTTCTGCTCCTTTCTGCTAAAAATCTATTTACTAAATTTTTTATGAGGTAATCATATTACCTTCTATTGCATATCTATTCAGCTAGATTCTATTAGATCTTTGCATTGGGCAAAAACATTCTTTTCAGTTCCTATCTACATTTTGGTTCTTAGTTGCCTAAATTTCTTTTGCAGCTCTCTCAGACTCAACTACATTTCAACTGGGAAAAAAGACAGTTGCTGCATATCTGATAATTTTTGTAATCTTTGGAGGAAAGGAAGCGAATGAGAAAAGTGATACGTTACCCATGATAATTTTCTTAAAAAATCATTAACTTGTGAAATAAAATAACATAATCCACTGAAGAGATAAACATTTTTCTCAACTATCAAATCTTCCAGTGATTTTCCACAGTATAATCTAATACAGGAGGTGAATTTCTTCTAATTTGTGCAAGACTAAAGAAATCATTTTGACCAACAAAGATTGTTGCGTACAGAAAAATCTCCCTGATAAACCCAGACAGCAAACACTTCTCTATGTTACTGTCTTAGAATTTTAGCCAATGCTTTTGTTTTTATTTGTTCAAAGTATATCTTCTACTTTTTCACTGCACCTATTTGACATTTTTCAACTTGAACACCTGTTGAACTGAACTTGTCTTGCCAGAATATTTTTAATTATGCAATCTGCATTCTGTCAATGGCAAGCACTTGAGCAGAATTTCTTATATACCTTTCAACATACCCAGCAGACAATTAAGAACTCAGTGTACAGAAATATTTGCCAACTGAAATGTTAGTAAGGCAAGTTTAATCGAGTGATCTTGACTAACTTTTACAAAAGAATCACAATTTTCATCATCGGTTTATCACTTCAAAATGCCACTTTACACGCTATTTCTTAGAAATTTTTATTGACTCAGTCTTTCATACAATCTGTCATACATGCCTGACTTGCATAATACTTCAGCCAATAGATCCATTAATGCTTAAATACTTTCTTTTCATGGGTAGCACAATGAATGCCAAATTTGTCTCCAGCCTTTAAGAAAATTTGGTTTTGCAGGGAAAATCCTGACCCATTGAAACCAACAGAAGTTCACTGTTGACTTCAATGGGATTAACATTTCCCTATATTTGTATACATGCATTCTCTCTATTTAGTGATGAGTATTTCAATTACATGTGTGCTGTACCCAAGGATAAGTCTAATTACAAGAAACGTCTTTGAATTAGTGTTTGCTGACTGATACTATAAATGTAGATATTTAGACAACCATTGTGCAGAACCCTCTCCAATTCTGTAATGATAAAATGGTGAGATATTTCTTCAGTTGCCACCTGGCATTTACTTTTAAACTAACCAACATATGTGGGCTTCATAGTGGAAGGAAAAAACACCGTCTGTACAACAAATTTTGCAAATCATCTGAAGAGCAGTAAAAAAAATTCTTAAATAACTACCGCTTTCAGAATGATGACACTTTTTCGGGGAAGGGCTGCAAAGCTATTAAACTCATCCATTACTTTCTTTTGGAGGCTGCTGGATTGGCAGCCCTATTGCATAAGCATACTGCAGTCGATTATCGCTGTTGTATGAGACTCCACAAAATGCTTTTGATCCATTTTATCTTGCAACTTAGCAAAGAAATGTTGCAATAAGAAACAGCACCAAAGATCTGAAAAACTTAAGCTCTGGATTACCATATTGTGTTGTCCTGCCATTCAGTGTGTCAGACAAAGGCAGTGGTGTTCAAAGTAGAAAAAGAAAAAAGAAACTGGTCACAGAAAGTGCCGAGAACAGAGTAAATAATATTCCTCCACATCCCTACTCTTTCATAGATCCGTTGTTAAAAGAGTTGCAGCAATTAGGCTTTTGTTAATTACCAGCTGTTGAAACAGATGTGTTGACTGTCCTTATTAGCCAACAGCTGGGACAGGAGAACAATTGATGCTCTCTAAAATCAACAGCCAGCTGCTTTGCAGTAATTATCTCCTATGGATAATACAGGTGATAAAGGCAGCAAAAAGGTTATGAGTTTCAATAACCAATGTACTGTTATTGAATATTACTAGAATATACGGTTGATTTTAGGAAATGAATAGAACAGTAAGTTGCTATGTCTGCTTCCTATCTGCATTGTGTCAAGGTCATGCAATATGCAAATAGCAGGGGAAATATAACCAGGAAAAAAAACCCCAAACACCAGTTTTTCTACGTTTTAAAGCCTCTTACTTATTTTTAATGTCTTGCTGATCTTTGAGAAATGCTTTCTCTTTCAGGTGACTATGAATAGATGTCAGTCATCATTCACTCAGTTTCCCATATGCCTCTCTTTGCATTCAATTTTACCATAAATGACTTTGGAATGTGCAGATGGCTATTCCTACCTGTTGGGAAATTTTATTATACAATATGTAATAAAAAAATGATTAAAGGGGGGGGAATCCCTCTAGAGAGTTAGATTCTAGTCTCAGGCATGTAATCAAATCCTAAGGAAATTCACTTCACTTCTTGGAATTAAGTTTCCCTAGCACAAAAATGGGAGAACTATGTTTATCTTGATCGATCACTTTATGATTGATGACTTTAACACACTATTTAAATGCAAAGTAATGCTTGCGTAATACATTACTGTAACAGTAAAAAACCCACATGGTTTTCTCGTATTGATATATGTCAAAGGTTATAAAATGAATAGTTCTTTAAGAAGCACAGGCATGGGAGCCACAAGCATAAGTCCTAATATCTAAATGGGTATAATATCTAAATGGAATATACCAACATAGGTAGTCAGATAGTTTATATTTACTTTTGCTCCTGCTTTGATTTTTATTTTCTCATCTTGATATGCTATTAAATGCATTAAAAGAAAAGCAAAGGAGAGATTTTAAACCATTTCTATTAGCTGCTCAGTTCATCTCAAGCTAACAAAAGATATGTCTACAAGAACCTACAACCACATCTATTCACTAATTAGTCTGTACTTAAAGACACTGCCTTACTGAAAGCAGGGATTAAGGCTGGTTGAATACTCTGCTTTTCACAGACCTCCCTTATGTCTCTGTTGGGTCATCATAAGCAGCTTGTTCTCTGAGCTTTAAGTAAGGAAGCTTGACAATCAGTTCTGGGCTCATCAGTAGGCCCTGGGACAATTAACAGGAGCTACCAACATTTTAAGGGACTCATGAAGAAATTAACCAGCCAGATTTTTCAATAACAGGGATGAGTAAAAATATATCATACTCTCATGGTAGCTATGTTTTAAGAAAGACACACTGCAAAATATATTATTTTTTATTTTGAGATAAAGCAAAACAATGTATTTCTCTATTTCCCACATCAGATTCAAAAGAAAAGGCATGTCATTATAGTAAGAAAATCAGCATGGATCCTTCTACACACATAGCCCCATATATTAATAGGAATCCACTGCACACTATGAAAGAAACAGAGAAACTGAGTCTCATTGTCTGTTTTCTTCTTTTGGAAGAATGCTAAAAATAATGAGAAAAGGAAAGGAGAAGGAACGGTTTTAAGCAATGGCTTTCCACTTGCTTTTCATTGTCTCCTTATTTCTTCAGCTGGTTCTCTATACCTTCGCAGTGCTTTTAAGCTGTTGCACCGGGTTTTCCCCTGGAAGGCAAAACTTGGCTCTTTGCCTTTTGTTCATCATCCATGAATGAGTCGGCAGGGGGGACTGGGGACAGAGGAAAGTTTTGGTCTCACTCTGCTTTGGTCTACCAATGCAGCTCAGATTGCACCAACGAGGAGCTAATTTGCGCAAAGACAGAGCTCCTCCGCCTTAGGGAGAGATCTGAAGAAAAGTATCTGTCCAATGTGGAGACGATTCAGGATAGAATTGGGAAATTCTTCAGAGCTGGTGCTCTGCATGGATTTCCATGCAGAAACTACCACAATGCAAGCAGGAAGTTGAAGCTTTACAGAAGAAAACTGTGGTGAACACTGTTTCACCTCAGCCAAGACATATTGCAGGAAATTTTCAAACTGCGTGTACTCAGCAAGGGCCTCTGCTGCCTAAATCCTCCAGTAGGGATGGCCAGTTCAGGCCCCAGAACTGGTCACAATTGGAAGTGTATCTCTGTAGGATTAACCACCAGTCCCTACTCCGGGAGCAGCAAAGCAGCCGAGGGCGTGTACCGTGTGGCCACTGGCACGCTGACAGGGAGCTGAAAGCACCTGGACTTTGGTCCCGAGTCTTGCAACAGTCACAGCCTGGTAACACACAGCTTCCACTCAGCATCCGATTACAGCAGCACTTCCCAGCTGAAAAACAGACCTAAGAGCTGAATTAACACATGAGTCCAACACATTCTGTCTGCTGGGCCATTTTGAACCTCCTCTGCACCAAGGCCACAGCAAATCTGTCCCAATGAACTTAATCCAATATATTTCAATTTCTTGGAATCTACCTTGCTAACAAAACCTACCATACATAACCATGAGCCAACGCACAATGTGTTTCCCTCTGTATTTTGTTTCCAAATAAAACATCTAGAGACAGCATAGGCTAGCTCCTCGAGAATGTAAAGTTGAAGACTGCTGGCCAAATAAAAACTTTTCTGATATCTCAGAAAATCTTTGTAAATGTGATAATCAAGCCCTCAAGAAAATTCACCTGGCAACAGCTGCATTGAAACAAAGTTACTGCAGCAACAAGTAACGTCACAGTGTTAATAATTGACATGGAAAGAATGAAAAGGTGAGCAAGGGATAAAGAGGACAAAGGAGAGATTTCAGTATAAACTTCTGCTAGTAAGTAATCAATCAAAATTAAGATTGAAAGAGTCATATGAATGTTATATTGAAAACCGAAGCGAGTATGATATCTTGGACTGCTGAATGGGGCTTGTAAAACTCCATTTTCTGCAGCCTGATTTGCAAAATTTGACAAACAAATCCCCTGCTGATTTGAATCTACTTTCATTCAATTCTCCCCAGAAACTAAAGCAAACGCAGGAACAGTGGCTTCTCATGTTTGCTGTATGCAGGAAAAGAGTCATGCAATTCCCGGTTCTGCAGGTTAAGGCACGAATTAGCAACACAGTGGTAATGAATGAGTTTCTTGATTTACATAATCTAACAAAAGACCACTCCCCTTGGAGGGAGGAACTACATCCTAGAGACACTGCTTAGAAGAAACTGTTTCTGATGACTAAATTATCAACAGCCTCTGGTGAAATGGACTGCTACCTTAACATCCACGACTACTACTGCCAGAGGTCAAAGCAGCAAGAAAAACTGTTGAGACTACAAGTTAAAGTCAAATACTAAGAGATTAAGATTTGTTTCCTCAAATCACATATTTTATGTATTCCATAATGAAGTCCATAATGGCCAAATTTGGATTCTTAAAACCTATAAATTGTCACTGTTTTGTTTATACCAATATTACTTTGCCCTTTGGCCCAGAATCCCGGCACCTGGTAAAATTTAACTGTTTTCTACAAAAGACATCCACTCAATTTAATTGAAGTATCAGAATTAACAAAATGAATAACTGATTCAGTAAAATGAAATAGTTCAAAAGAGTGGACTCACAAAATTAAGAAATTTGCAAGTTCAGACCCAAAAGATACTGTTTGTCAGTGAGGTTGGTGGCCAGTTTCAAGTCATGATCTGTGAAGATACACTGAAGTTCCACCATTTCTCAAAGATGGATATCCAGCTCTGTCTCTTGAGGAGAAAGAAAGTACTAATTCATACCAGCTCTTAGTGACATATCAGTAACTGCTCAATGAAGATGCCATCAATATGACATGTATTTTTTGGTTTTTGTTTGTTTGGGGTGTTTTTGTTTTGTTTTGGTTTTTCTTTTAAATCAAATAAAATCTTTCTAACAAAGAGTTACTGATATCTTATGAAATGGAAACAATTAAAGATGAACTGCAACTGTCAAAATTATGTCACAGGAGTCTTTGCGCTTAACCGGACTTAATTACTCTGAGTCCAAAGCTGTTTTCATTGACGTCAACACAAGTTGTCAGAGTAGGGGCAAGGGGTTTCTTTCTGGTCTAGTCACTAATAAGTTGTTACTGTTGGCAAGAATTAATAAACTTCTTCTTTCCTACAAAGATTAATTAATTTTTCAGGCTTCAAGAAAATGATACTTCTACAGTCAAAGAAGCATTATTTAATACTTGGGCTGTCTGCTGAGGCCTCACGGTGAGACATAAATTTCAAATACAACATATTACAAAACTTAGCTTTCTTTTTAATTTACTGCACTGTGGTATTCTGAAAAATTCTGAGAACTTTATCCAGCATCTAGGTGGTATATAGCCTTCCACAAAACGTCTTACTTTAACATCCACCAGATTGCAGTCTGATTGCCAGTTTCTCTGAAAACAAGCTGTTTTATATGAAACAAAATTTATATCTCTCTTAAACAAACTGCTAGGTCAGAGTCTGTAATCAACAGTGGCTTTTCAGCCTTAGGTAACTACTCCATTGACAGAGTTACTAGCTAACCCCTCTGCTTGTCCTACTCTCTTCAAAAATTTTTGTTTTATAGAGATAATATTTTTAAGGATCTTTAGTAACCCTCCTTATATTATATTTTGGAAACTATGATCAGGAATAATTGCATCCTAGTAGCTATAAATATCATCGCTATTGTAATTATAGCATTTAGGTTGAAATATTTGTGCTACAAACACTGAAACTAACTGCTGGTATCTACAATAAACTTCACAACTCAGTAAAAAGCCCACAGTAAGCAAATATTGATTGACAAATCCGAAATATATTTGATGATACAAGTGTCTTGCTATATCATTATTACTGCATTGAACTAAATCATTATTGTAACAAAATGGAACTTTCCCAAAGTTTGTCAAAAATACAATTACTTAAACTAACCATTCTTAATCTTTCCTCCAGTATAATTGTAATATACATATTTTGCAGTTGTTATGCCACAGGAACAAAATAAGTGACACTTCTAAGGAACAAAGATTAAATAAAAAATATTGATTAGAACAGTCTTCTATGATGACATGCATTTTAGGAATTCAAATTTATGAAGAACATTTTGTTAAGAAGGTAAGTAATGCCTTAATGTTTTTACAAACTAGAAATGGAAGGACAACACTAAGGAATCTGTCTCAAGGTTAGCCTCATCTCCTAAACATGAATCTAAAAAAGTAGGTATCATTAGCAACTGATAGAACAAGAACAGGGACAAGAAGAAACATATCCTTTGATTTCCAGGGAACACATCTTTATTGTGTTTCATTATAAAGAATAAAGGACGAAGTCATGCAACCTCTCACTGTTAATGCCTTGCCAAGCTTCTAACATAAGCCCATTCAGCACCCACACCTTAAGCAGTTCTTGGCTCATTTGAAGTAGAAGGAGCTATTGTTCACCAGGCAGAGTCACCTCTGTATCATTGCTATATGTAGAACACACTACTGCTCATCAGTGACAGAGCAAATTAAGACCTGATCCAAATTAAGTAGCTTAATTCAAATGCAATGTTAACACACCTGAGGACTGATATAAGATTTATTTTGAAGTGTTATAAATAGAAGAGACACACAGTATTATGTACAGCTAGATCTTAATACTGTGGGGTGTACAGAGCCACACACACCTAAACACATCTTTGAGTGTACCTTTCAACAGAGACCTAGGTGTATTACACACACAAATACTGCACATGGAGAAATTATGCCATTTATCTCCCCTTCCTTCGGCCACTTGAAGTAGACCAGCCACTTCCAAAGATTATTTCACCTATCAGCTACATTTATCTTTAGAGAAGACAAACTGTCTGGTGGCGATATATCTCCCTTTATATCGGCTACAAATGGACCCCTGACGTGGCAGCTAAAGGGGGGTGAGTGAACCCCTTACCTGGCAGAACATTAATAAGGCCATGAAGCCAAGTACAGAGAAATTAGGAAATGCCAGAGGTAAGGTTACCAGGACATATACATCATGATGCTACTTTTAACTGTATGATCACTTTTTTGCACACATCTTTCCAATTGTAGCGTGGAGTGGACCTATACCTTGGCATGAATCACCACTGCCCAGTGAAAGAGCCTGTAACCTCTTTATTCCTGTTTTATTTTGTTGCAGTCAATGTGATGGGACTGCAGTAAGAGAGCAAATATGCTTCATATTTAATGTAGTTGAATGCTGCTCAGCAGTTGCAGAATGTATCCGTCCTTTGGTCCTCAGCACCTTAGCATGAATTTACTGAAAGTTTTCTGAGGGATTGATAGCATGTTACCAATTTTCTGACTGTGCAAGATAAATCCCTTGTGTCTAATCTGCCAAAGTACCCTGCACTCCCAGCTGCAACTGGAGTCAATGGGAGACAGAACATAAATTATATATAATGCTTTCGTAGCAGACCTTAGATGAAATTTCTGAAGGCTTCAACCACACTGAAAACAATTAAGAGGAAAATTAAAACATAAGTGGCTATCCACAGTTATCACAAGTGAGAAAGTTTACTTCCAGCATTTTATGTCTGTCATCCATGCCTGAAAAAACGGGCAGATTTCAATCCGTGAAACAGCACATCAGTGAAAAAAGGGACTGTATGAACAGGACAGCCTACACCACACAAGTAGGAAGCTAATCTTCTCAGTTGGAAACTAGCTGGAGCAGCCAGGATATTAAATCAGCAACACAAGGGGAGATTATTTGGAAGGCAAATGAGGTACATGCTCAAATTCAGCACCTAACGAGCAAGTTGAACCAATGTGGCAAAGAATATAATGAAAAGAATCTCTTCAATTGTTTATGCTTTGATCCTAGGAATCTGGGTAAGCAGCACGAGGAAACTCATTGATGGGAATAAATTTTATATAGCCAATATTACCAAAATCTGGTGGACAACTGGCATGTTAAAGTCTCTGATTAACAGGAAGGATAAGAGAGGCAGAATGGAAACAGGATGCCTTTACACCCCCCTCCCCCACCACGCCATTATTCCTTTTAGAATGATCAGTAACACAGGACCACAGCTCTTGAACACGTAGAGGTCAATATGCTAACTAAAATAACTTAAGAAAGACTTGCTGGCCAGCTGACTAGAGCACAGAACAAGTTTTTCTTCAGCACATTTTTATAATGTTTGGAAAGGAAAAGAATGATGCTATAGGGCCAGTTTAGGACACATATTCTGTGAGTCCTTTGTGGAAAATTATAAACTACTATACACTTTCAAAAACCATGTATTATTTATGAGCATGAGGTATATATATCTCATTATAAAACTAGAAATGTCAATCACTATAATGCATATTGATATCTACTTGGAGATAAGTGATAATAAACTGATTGAATTCCACATGGGAAAAAGCAATTAGAATCTTTACATGCACAGAAATACTTCAACATGTATTAAAAGTACTTGAGAGAAAAAAGGATAGGAGAACATCACAGAAAACTGGGGAGTCCTTTAAGGGTGGCTATTCAAAAAATGACCTCACAACCAAGCAAAAGTACAGCTCCTTCTTCATGTAGAAAGTAAAAAAAAAAAATTATGATAAAAAAAAAAGAGAAACAGGAGCGTTCAGTATATATGTGGTCTGTCTTTGGAAAAATCAGGACAGCATAGTTACAGTTTATGTAGAATGAATAAGCACTTTCGGTTTATTAGAATTTAAAAATGAAGAAGTTTTACATTTATAGATTCTGACGATTTTCACTTCAGGTGTTGCAGTGTTACAATACCAGGACATTCCCAGACTGGCAGAGCACTAATAATGTGTCAATAGCTAAAAAATAAAAAAGGAAGGGACTTGTGGGAATAAAGCTGGGCTGTATAAGTGAAAACACTGGATTCAATTAATACAGACTTTAATGAAAGACTATAATTATTCCCAGGCAACATGTTTTTGGTAAAATAGGTCTTGCCACACAAATCCATTTTCCTTCTTGGATGAGATTAGAAGTGGATGTTGTATAGTGATGTTTAAAGCTTTCACTTGTCAGGCATAACAAATTGACAAAAAAATCACTATGCACCACTGAAAAAATTTCTTAAGTGGGTTCTGAATGGACTGAAATTAAAAAACCCACAAACCCCTCATGTTCCAAGAGGCAATTGTCACTGAGTACTACTAGAATACCAGCAAGGTTGCACAGGTATCAGTACTAGCATTCTCTTACTCAACATATCCTTCAATAATTTGGAACCAGGTAGACACAGCTAGAAATGTTCATGAACACAAAGTAAGTAAATAAAGATGATGAAACAATGTTTTGGGTCACTTGGTGGGATATTCAAATCAAGGGTATTATAATAAAACCAAATGCAAAACTCTCAGTCTGAGAACAGTGAACACAGTATACACTTAAAGTAAGAGCAACTATATTCTGAAGACACTGGCTTTGATAAAGATATGAGACTTCAATACAAGATGACAGTATAACGTTGTGGAAGAACTGTGAAAATGCAATTTTTTCTGGTGTATACACAATAAAACAGTATCACCAAGAAGCATTTAAAGTGACTTGACTTTATGTATGACACTTACAAACAAAAAGATTAAAATGCCTCTGTGTCCACATTTGAAAACAAAAGGATGTTAAAAACCCGGAGAAGATGCAGAAAAGAGTCACAGCAGTAATGCAAGCACTAGAGAAAAAGGCATGCAGCGAAAGAACTTATTCTGTTCAGATTATAAAAGCCCCTGAGGACATGTGCTAATTTTGAACAAGTATCAGGAACGGAATAGCTTTATGTTGCTACTGATTCTCATTGTCCCTTGATAAACAGACAGAAAATACAGTATGTGAAGGAATTTTTAACCTGGTTGAGTAAGGGCAACTTGAATCACTGGAACAAATGATCAAAATGAAATGGTGGTCTCTCTTTCCACCTCTTGGAATTTTTACACCAGACCTAGATACCTTTCTGGAAAGCAAGTTTTAAAACCCCATACATTTCTAGGATCAATATAGGGACAACTGGTGAAATCAATGACCTGCGATATTTGGAAGGTCAACTAAATTACATAAAAATATCTTCTGGGCTTGGCCTGAAGTGTTAGGAATTTACGAATGATAAATATTCTAAAATGTAAATCTTGTACATCTCAAATAGGTATATAAATATGTGGGTACTTTTAACCCTTTTTTTTTCATGCACTGGTTTCCTCACAAAGCACGAAGAAAACACTTCTGCAAAAATACATCAAATCATTGTTTATTAAACCTTTGGTTCCTATAACATTGAATACTAGAGAAAATCCCCATGATGGTTGCTCAAAATTCTGTTTTCAGGGAAACGTTTGAACAGTATCCAGTAAACAAGGGATTGGCACACATAATGAACAAAGAAGATAAAAAAAATATATTGATTGGCTGCTCTCTGGATACTGTGTGGAGCAGGAATGCTGTGAAATAAAGCACACATGATCCTGTAATGAAAAATGTTAACATACTGTTTCAGGGGAAAGGGGAGTAAATGAAGATGCTTGCTTCAGAAATGCCAGAACTGAGGTTAACTCTTGATTAACTGGCTACCTCAGTGTAGCATTTTGCATGTATAGCAGAAAACACTGTACAATTGCGCAAATACGCAATACTCATAATTATTGTCTAAATAACCTGCCTTCCTGAAAGGAAGGAAAATATTCTGATAAATAACTTTGCTGAAAGCAAGGACATTTGCTTGCCCTATCATGCACTCCTTAAATCCCCTGCAATTTGTCAACTTTGAATGCAATACTTCTCCAGAGGCTACCAATGAGCTTTTCACATTTTGCTCATGCCATCCATTTTCCATTTGATTAGTAGAGACCTGCAGTAATCTTTCTGCTTCGCAGAACAACTAAAGCCAACATACAGGAAAATTGCAGTATCTAGGTACAATTCTTAGCATGGGACAAAGGTCTTTGGGAATGGTCAGGCTCTTGATGGCCTGGTGAAGTGGCTGGGACAGATGAGGAAGAAACAAACATTCAGGCTGAAAAAGGAAGGATAAGTTAATAAGGAAAACAATGATGGAAGACAAAATAATTTTGAGAATGGGGAATAGAAGAAACCTACATGATGTTGAAGGTATGGAGTAAAATGTGAGAAGACAGAAGTAATAATCTGTATGGAAACATGGAAGAGAAGAATGTAGCTCAGTGTACTTTTCAGAGGTAGGTCAAAAGATGGAAAGGGCAGAACATAATGCAAGAATAAAAATAAAGATAAATATTTTTTCACATCCCATTTTCTTTTGCATGACAGTTTCTGTGATTTATTTTTATATTTTGCTTTTATGAACCCTTCTGTTTTGAAGTACTTACTTAAACAATGTGTATCTAAAAAGTACTTAAACAATACGTATCTTAAACAATGTGTATCCCCATATTAAATGGGATATTCTTCTAAAGACGAATAAGTGAAATTATTCTAAGATTTGAAAATCAGACTCACTTCTCTGACTTTGTTAACATCTTTTAAATTACTTTCTAAATATTTTTCCAAGTCCTAAATGCCACTGAATGAATGTTTGACCACAAAAGTGAATGAGTTTAAAACTATTAAAGGTGGTTTTGGTGCCAGTATCTTTTCAACATCAACTTAATTCAAGTCCCACCTCTTTGAATCTTCACTACTCCCCCCAAAACTGCCAGGGATCAGTTAGTGTTCATGTCATTATAAACTAATGAAAGGTGTAGACTTTAATTTGATAAGTTAAAACTCCTTCAAGGTTTAATGTCATCACTTTAAATGTAGCAGTAAAGAGAAATGGATACAAACGATTGAAGCTCTTCACCATGGCTATACTGGCCTTGATAGATTTAAAATTTGCAGTTCTGGTACTGGATGCAGGATTTTCCTGTATAAAACAACAAAACCAAACCCAACCAACCAACCAACCAGAAAGTTTATACTGACATTAAAATGTTTGTAATTCCATGGGCACAAGGATCTCTTTAAAAGCAGGGTAAAAATCAAGTAACTTATTCTGTACCAGCCTCTCTCTCTCTCTCCCAACCTCATATTCCTTCCAATGTCCACATAAAATTTACAGATTCCATCTATACCCTTTACAGCTTTCTATTACAATACCTCCAGCTCACTCTACATAACTTTTTTGGTGCAATATTTGGACAGCAGTGATACCCTGTTGCACAGCTGCCTTCTACCAAACAGTGATGCCTACTCACAAAGTTCTCCTGAAGCTCCCCTTGAGTGGGACTTTAGGAGTTCCACAAAAACTGGCAATTCAGTAGAAAAGAGATATCTCGTTATGGATCCAGTCATTATTCTTCTGCCAAATTTGGTTCTAAGTAGCTAAAAATAAGAAGGAAAAAAAAAAACCCTGCATAATCATATATCCCCTATTTTCTTAGGGAAATGTGGCTAAAAAACCTGCTTCCTAGATATTTCAAACAAAATCCTTTCTCTTTATTTCTCTATATTAAAAGTACATTAAAATTAAAGCACGTCTCATGCAGTGTTCTCTTGAGAAATCATTTCTATCCAGAAGAGACTGTGATCTAAAGACCACAGAAGGCTTCCAGTCACTTTGGTACACAGAAAAAGAACAGAACAATGAAAGGTCATCGAGAAGATGAAGATGAGCCTCATATTTACAAACCAGGACATTTTTAAACAGTTGTTTCCCATGGACTATACAGACAATTGCTGCAAACACAGGCCTAATGAGCATACATGAACATCTCCCCCTCTTCTCATTCATGTTGAGAGTCTGATGAAAAGGGAAAAAGGAAGATGAATTTTTGAGTTTTTACAGTGAGTGTAAGACCCACAGTTTCTATAAATTAAGTATACATATCAGTAAAGACTTCGCAGGTGGCAACATCCTGGAGAGTATCAGAGGTAGTAGCTGATGTATCAGGTGGTTAAGAAAGCAACTTTCCAGAATCAAGCACTGAATGGAGAAGCAAAATTCACCCTGTGATGTTTACGACTAAGAACTGATTTGCAAATTTCACATATTGACATATTTTTAAAATAAGCCAAATAAACTGCTCGGCTTCTCTCCAACTGCACCTTGATTAAGACCAGGTGAGGCAACACCATGTGGTCCATGTAGAAACAGACACTCCTCCTCTGAGGATGTGATATTCCCTGGAAACACGGTAAGATGTGGTGCTGAGGCTGATGAAAATATATCCTACTTCTAAGATGTTTCCTTATCCCTGGATCAGAAAGGTGTAAAGTGGCTAAAATCAAGATGGTACAAGCACTCCTGCCAGCACACAGGCCTTGACAAAACAGAAGTGGGTAATCCATGCTATTTCAGTGGCTGCAAGATATACAAGATCTGTGGTATCAAATGCACGCGAGTAGGATGAAAAAACCGAAAGCTGAAGAGACTGTAACTTCTGTATTTGTCTGTTTTTGTCTGTATTTTCTTAAGATAGAAGGTTTCTTTCAATATTGGTGCTATTACAGTACAGAAACAGGAGAAGTGCAAAGTCTGGCAAATTTAGGAGGGATCCCAAAACCCTGTTTGCAGACTCTCTACAAACAGCCACACAAGCCCTTTTTGAGTATCTAAATGAAAGTATTCCTCGGTGAGATGCTAGGTATCATGTGTTGGATTTAGTACCACCCTAACACTGCTAAACAGAAACAGGCTGGTCCGAGCAAACGTATGAACAACTGTACCCATTTGTGTACAAAACCCTTGCAGGACAATTGGTCTACAGCTCACATAATTATTACTTTTGTTAGTTGCCTGGTTTTGTCTTATATTTGTAATGAATGTGGTATTTCAGTGGTATTGTAATGTTAAAACCAGATGGTCACAAGGATATACTGAATAAGCATATTTCATAGGGGCAATTCCTTTTTTAAAGAACATTCAAATTTTAACTTCCAGAAAACTGCTGTCTTTAATTTTGCTTTTATTTAACCATCAGCCTTTAGAAGAAGCAGGGAGTAATTTTAAGAGATGTAACGAAGAGAAAACAGACAATCAGATTTATAGAGGTCCTGAAGCAACTCAAGACAGGTATGTAATGGAATTTCAAAAACTGTAAGTGGGTTAGATACCAAAAAATCACTGAAAGTCTTGAGAAGTAGGTATAGACATATTTTGAACGTTAGCTCCATATTTGTTTCCTTCTTATCAATATTGCAGTGTTGACTTCAGAAAAACAGTCATAGGCAGAAACCTTTTTCTTCTCCTTTCCCATATTGACATTATCCTGCCTGATTTTAAAACACATCTACACATATCTACACCTGCGAATTTAATAAATGCGACAACATCCTTATCTTTTAGAAATATAATTTAATTGCCTTTGAGGCACTCTGGAATAAATTCTGTGAACTCTTTATATCTCCTGTGCCCCCCATTTCTTAGCCAAGGTACTGGCTTATGTCCTTTACAGACATGAAAGAATGCTACTCCTTTGCAAATTTTGGTGATACAACCGTGCAGATCCTTGGATGAGGATTTACCTCACAAGCTCCTCTCTGTGTTCAGAGCATATTCAGGTGAGTATCCTCCAGATCTGCTTGTAGAATCACTGACAAAAAGGAATGTTAGTCCCCCTATTTTTGAACACCTTTCCTTGCAGTGAGTTGAGAGTGTGCTGTGTTTTGCAGGAGGCAGCTTCGTCAGAGCAGGCACCCGTACTGCTGCTCCTGCCCCTGGGGAAAGCCATGGCAAGGTGGCTGCTCTGCTGTGAATTGCCAAGAAAGATCATTCTGGTATAATTTATCAGCTTATTAGAGGTGCCAGATCTGAAGGGGATTTGGCACATTCCCAGTTTGCGTTGTCGAGTCATTGCGTTAGACCAACCAGTATTAAATCAACTGTGCTCTAGCTAGGCTATGCACCTTGGTTAAGGGGCTTCATGTTGTTGATCCCCATAGACTGACTTTGAATCTGTCTATTAAACTCACAACTCTTAAAATAAATCAGTCTAAGGGAAAAATCACCTGTGCTCCTGTATCAGCACTGTATTTTCTTTTGATTTTCCTTTTGCCATTTCCTCCCACTTTCAGGAAGCAAAACCTGACCTATATTGAGTGATCCACAAAGAAAAACATACATAATTATGAAGCAAATGTATTTTTATAAACAAGAATGTAACACACATTATCTGAAGTAGAAGGTGGAAAAATACTGCATCAAATAAAAAATTACTAGAAAAAGCAAATGACTGTTTCTTAAAGAGCCAAGAAAGTTTGTAAAACATGAATAAATTTTAAAGGTAATAATAAATAAATTTGGAGCAGTAGTACTTACTCACTGACCCACAAATGATTTTCAAATTTCTAAGCAAGCACTGAAATAATGTGATATCTCAGTTTGTCTTTATGTCATAAATGAACATTGCAAAAGGTTAATACACATCAAACACTAGGATTTTATGAAGCAAAACTCTAGTCAGAAAAGAATTGTACAATGAGCTTCTTCTTTTTTTCAGGGAGGGTGGCAAAGGGTGGCAACTGTGCCTAGTTTTTGTTTTGTTTTCGTGTTTTGGGTTTTCTTTTTGTTTTGTCTGATTGTTTGCTTTTAAATTGGAGTACTGGAACATTTATTTCTAAATACTGGAATGAAATATCACTTTGTAACAAAAATGGTGATTTTTGTTATTATTATTTACCACTAAAACCCCCCAGAAACTTCAGCTGATTTTATTCTTGCTAGGAAAAAAGGAGAGAAGATAATAATTTTGCTTTATAGATTGGAAAAAAAATACAGGCACTATCTGATAGACTATAAAAATCTAGAAAAGTTCCAAATGTTTTCAGCTAGGCACAAAAATGCTGTTAATGATTAGCTGCATAACAAGAGATTTATCTCTGTCTTTTTTTCCTTTCTTTTGTGTGTGTGTGTTGCAAAGGCAACACAGACACACTGCAGGTCTGTCTGTGCCATTCTTAGGCCACTTTCAGGCCGATTGAGAAAAGCTGGAAAGTAAACACAGGTGTTTTAAAACTGGAGCGCTGTCATGGACAACCACAAACACCCTTAACTCTGATGTGGCAACGCCTCTTTCCCGCCCTCTCTTTTTTAAAGCATTACCCAGAAAGAACATGTCAAATGTTTCACCTTTCACCACCTCAAAATAACTTGGAGCTTATAGCATTGTTTGGCAAGTCTCAAGCAAAGAGATCATTTTTTCATTCCTTTTCAGATGTAGCCAACTCCAATTCAGTCACAGAAAATAAAGACCCATTCTATTTCCAATTATTTTATTTTCACTGTCCACTGATTTACCTGCAAACACTATGTTTCAAGTTGAACAATTCCTTCCTCAAATGTAATTCAGGCTCCTTGTTTTCATGATTCAGGTTCAACTAAAAAGACAGTGGGGGAATTTTGCAATAACAAAATGAGATTTTATCTAGCGGATAAGAGGATAAATAAAAAAACTTAACAACAACAAAAGAGTGCCATAAATCCCCCAAACCAAAAGAATAAACCTTGTTTTGTTTTTTTTTTAATTGTGCAAGAATATATTCAAAACTAAAAAAGTACTTGCTTGTAAATTAGCTGTTCCAGAAAAGAGCACATCCTGTTAACTGTCATGAAGTACTGACTAGCTAGGGAAAAAGTATGGAAAGCAAAAGCAGAACAAATCCCCAGAAATTATGTAGCCCCTACTCTCTTAAGCAGTTGGTGAGCCTGGGGAGAAAAAAGTAATATATTAACAAAATTGAAACAGATACTGACAGTTACAATTTTGTTCTGAAAAACTATTAAACTCCACAGGGATGGTTACACTTGGACTGAAACTAACAACCCCAGCAAAACTCCTCACCCCAAAATGCACAACTGGTTCATAATCCAAATACCAAAATCTAGATCCAGCAAAAAATCCTGAAATCTTATACTCAAAGCAGAGCAACCCTCACATCTATACCAACGGTAAACGCATTGCAAACATGTAACATTGCTGAAAAGGTAACATATGCCAAAATCAGGTCTTACTTATGGTAAAGGATGATTTTTCTTTCCAGCCTCAGCCTTCAGATTCCAGAACGATTTTCTTTTTGACGTAGACGCTTACACACCCGCGTTTCAAAAACCAGACACCAGACTTACTGTGTGTCCTGTGCTCCAACTTAAACAAACACAAACGACTTCATAAGACAGACAGCACTCACGCATACATTTATTTATGTTAGGACACAAGTGAGATTTTTCTTTTTTCCAGATTTCGTCCACTGTGGTAAAGAGATGGTGTTATTTATTAAAGGATCTGTCTGAACAGCTCGCCTCATCCCCTGTTAACTTCACTGGACATTCAAAATAGTTCAAAATTTTATTAAATAGGCCTCAAGAGGTGACTAGCAAAATTGAACTTTGTACTAAAAATCAGTCATCATTATTTCCTTTAAGCCATTTTATTTAATTTTTGAAAAAAATGACGATCTACTTAGCGTACTTTTTAATTAAAAATCTAACCAATAATACTTTTAAAGCTTGGCCAAGAGAACGCAACCATAGCAAATGTAAAGCATCAAACTTCTGCCAGCTATCGGCATCACTCAGAGTGCTGTGCATTACCTAGCAAACACTTAAAAGAAATCACACACACAAACACACTTATTAAACTGCACTATTTCGCCTCATTTGTTGCTATTTCTGGCCTCTGCATTAAGCACACATGATGTGAAAATCATATACCATTGAAACTCTTACACATGATAGAGAAATTAAACCAAACAATATTGTGTATAAATTACCTTGTTCATTGGGTTGCTTTAGAAATACCTTCCTGCTAAAACAGGAGGGATTTATGCTTGGCAAATCAACAGAATTTAATCTAATCCATTAAAAAAAAGTGCACTAGTACAATAATGGAGAAAACCACTGAACATTCTGATAGCAACAATTCAGAGAGAGATAAAAAGGGAGAAAAAAGCTTGTTGAAATAACCCTTTTTAAGAGCAAAAATTTCACCCCATACAAAGATGCAGCACTAATGTTATTTACCTGCAGATCTGTGAAGTCTCAGAAGTATGTTTTAAGCTAACAAACTGAGTTGGGGCAACTTTATCAAACCACTAACTACCATTAAATAGCAATGACAGATTTATCCCTCAGCACTACGGTGACCTCCTGGCCAAAAGCTAATTTCTCATTCCTCCAGCCTTTTGTATTCAAAGTTATTACTCAGTCACACAACAAGCTGATTTTTGAAGCAAGAAACTTGCATTCACATTTTGAGACAGGACATTGTTTTCATCTGTGTCTACTTCACAAGAAGTTGTGTACACTTAGCTTTGAGCAGTTATTTGATGCAGCTTTGGAGAGCAACTTCTTTTTTGTGTGTGTCTTAAGGAACCGGCAGCAGATATACTGTAAAACTACAAAAAATAATAATAAGCTTTAACTGTGACAAGTGAATTTTACTTAATGAAACAAACTGGAAAGTTGATTTTGTCCTTTAAGAAATAAGGGAAAGAAACCTGGCAAGAAACTGATGAAAAACTGATTCCTGATCATCTGATTTTACTCAGAGGAATAATAGGTACTTACAGAAGTAGCTTCCTGTGTGAGGCTTACTGGATTAGGCCCCAATTTATGAAAATGTTGTTTCTGGACTCAGACCTGCTATTCTATGTTTCAGGCTGGAATGAAGTTTTCAGAGTTTTAAGTCCTAAAGATGAGGGTCAGAAAGGAAACAATGCAAGAGTGTGAAATACTCTTGCTGCTGCTACATCAACTCTGCCTGGTAATTTTTCTCTAATTACCAAAGAAAAGAAATATGATGTCTGATGTAATTTTCTTCAAACATAAACACATCTCAGCAAGACTGTGAGTCTTTTTCTCCTAAAAAATAACTGAAAAAACAAAAATAGGAGAAGCAGACATTCCTTTGTGAGAACAAAGTTACTAAAACATTTTATTTGGGAAGTAGATGTGATACAACTGGAGTTTGAAGGTGAACTTAGCTCAGCTCTAATATTTTAAATTTGACAACACTTGTCAAAAGATGTTAAAATTGTTTTGTGGTCCAACAAGTCACTCAGCAAGAATAATTTTTAAGCAGCTTTTCTTTCTGTTTCAGTTAAAATTAAAATCCATGCTGTGTAATCCTTGGAGTCAATCTGTAATTAAGGGGATTTGAAGAGAGACCACGCACTGCATTAATGATAAAATTTAATATCTGTTTTAATACTCTAACATAAGAAAAAGACCCTAAGCAACATACAAAAAAGCAATCATCTCCCTATTTTGTGTGAATGCAGCATACACACACCATTACTATGTCTAGCAGTAATGCTGTATTTGATGTCAGCTTTTTGTTTATAGACCAAATGTTTCAGGATTTAGCATCTACAGAGCTTAAAACATCATCTGCTTGAAAGCTGGCACCCAGATTTAACAGGCTAGATAAACAGATTTTATTTTATCTAGTTTGGAAAACGAATGTTTTTGTTGTTATTGTTACATAGCAATTCCAAAGGGAAGGAGCTATCAACCGCATTTCCCAGGTTTCAGTCACTTTCTTCCCAGCCACTCAGCCACTCTGTCCTCCAACAATTGCTGCTCAGCTGTAAGAAATAGGAACAGATAACCAACTAAACCCAGTCAATTTTATGTTATATTCTTAAATAGTTAAAATTCTAAAAACCCCAAACAAACAACACAATGCTTAGTAAATTCAGTCTCTCCTCCAGACTATATGCAAGGAAGAAGTTGAAACCTTCAGGTCTTTGAAATACAGTTAGTTGACACCAAGCAGTGTATTCAAATAATTTACTCTGAGTAAGCACCACTGAAAAGTGGAGCAAACAGAGTTCCATTTTTAAACTAGAAACCTGTGCTAAATAGTTTCATCTTTTCAGAAGATGAGGTGAAGGATTACAGTTCCAAAAAACTCACTAAGAAGCATAGTTAAGGTAGAGATTGTCTTAATGAGATTTTGTGGGGAAAGGTTTTGAAGAGATATGTTTATCTATTATCCTGAGAAAGGATAATAGATGCTTTTAATGTTTACATCATGGATTTTTTCCTGTTAAAATATCTTCTGGCCTGAGCTCTTGTGAAAGAACTAGAAAAGCAGCATGGTATTCTTACCAGACGTTGTTGTATCATGTAAGACAGCTAGTTTATGAAAACAAATTTTAGCAGAATTTCCTCTGATCTCTGTCTATTTCTTAATAGTCTAAATGCGTGCATAATAGCTTAAGGCTTCAGAGATTTGGGACATAGTCCCATTAAGAACATGCGGAAATCACAAGCTTGAAGGTCAAAGAAGGAAAAGGCTCACTTTTTCTCAAAATTTAGATGCCATAACAATAACTATTACTGTCAGCAGGACTACACTCCAGCAGGCGCTGCGACATGTGCATGTGCACAGAATCTGACCTAATACACAAGATGAACTTCAGTGTTTGGAAACCTTGTCCGAAAGATGCTTCAAATATAAAAAAGCAATTGAAATGGTGTTGATTTTTTAAAAACAAAACCTCTCAATTTTCAAAATGTGTGGTCAAGGTATTTGTAAAGAATGAACTCTATGTGCTAGTCATACCATGACCACCAGCTTAATAACCCCTCCAGCACAGCAGGTATTTCTTTAATAAACAAACTAGCATTGAAATAATAATCTCGACTGTGATCCACAAAGAAATGGGGAATTTGTGAAACTGTATGGAATCTAAATATGTCTAGTAAAACTTTGTGTTCTTCAGTGGAGAATCTGTTCTTCAGTGGAGAATCAATTCTGGAGGTGGAAAATCCAGTATCAATCAAAACAGTTCAGAAAATGAAACCCCTGAAGATTTCTTTACATATCGAATCTAACTAAAAATGACATTTGGGTCTTTGTGTTTAATTTTAAATCGCAAATTTGGCTGCTCAGCAGCTTAATACAAACACCAATACACATTAACATCATGTTAATGCGATGTAATGTACACTTACTATTACACAATTGCATTTGTTACTTCAGCTTCCTACCTGAGGTTTAAAGACAGCTCTTTTCTCATTTTACCCCTCTATTCCTTTCTCTTACCATTAAGAGAGGCTGAATTTTGGAAGTAAAAACAGAGATGACTGAATTTTGGAGGCATAAAAAAATCAAAGTTTTAATTGTAAACACATTTTACAGGAGACCTTCTTTGAGCTTTTTCAGTGAATGATTCCCTTTTTTCAGCAAGGGTAATGAGCAATTTTGAATCAGCTACATGACAGAGCCAGTCATGCAGTCTTTCTAAATATTAAGATAAACCTAACATATGTTGAGTTCAAATCCTAATACATTGATATACTTCTGCTGATATGAACTTTACTTTACACATTTCAAGACTTCAAATACTAAAAAAATATGTCAAATCATACATCTGGTTCTATCTGTGCTTGAGTTAATCCTGAAAAGGTAGTACACTAGGGTGCCTGCACAGGGCTTTTTACGGTTAAGCTCTGGAAACTCAGAATAAGCAAATTATCAAATTTACTACTTGACCCCTAATGCACAGCTCACTACTCTAAAGCTGACTCCTAGAGAAAAGCCGAAGTCCAGATATCACTCCATAATCTCATGAGAAAAGCTGTGGAGATGAGAAAGATTTTACTTCATAAAGCCCACCTTCATAGAAGGAAAACAAAAGTTCAGAATAAATCCTCATCCATTCTTTACTTCTGGCCTTCAAGCATTTTCTAAATGACCACCATATTGCTAGGGTAGAACTGCACACCTACTGCACAAGAGGAATACATCTCTTCCTCGTGGCAACCTGATTGTGTGAACAGCAAAGTTCACTTTTCCATTAGACCTCTGTGTGGCCACACACATGGAAATCAGATCAGAATTTTCCTCTTATTTATGGAGAAAAGGGATTTCCAAAAGCCTCTCAGTGATCTAGTAGCACAAATGCATTAACATCTAAAATGTGCCTCTGCACCGGATCCAATAAATAGATGGCAATTAAACAGGACAGGCAAAAAGACTCCCAACTCCTCCGAGTAAGTGATGGCTAAGCACCAAGCTGCACTTTTCAGACACTTTTCTTTTGACTTCATTCATTCTAAAACCTAAAGTTGTCTCACCTGGGAACAGGAGAGACATCCAGATTGCAGTAAAAGTATAAACGAGCAAACACATAGGACCTTGAGGCTTCTGAATCAAGGTCAGTCTGCAGCTTTAAAATCATACCAAAATCTAATGTTTCAGTGTCTTCCTTCAGCATCTGTCCCCCTTCTACTCTGAACCATATTTCATATGATTTCTTAGATATAAAATGCTAGGAAAGGGTCCTCTAATTCTGAACAGATACTTGGATACACTTAACCATACAAAGGCCAAATATTCCGTTTTAGTAAATACCTAAAATTCTGAAATGTTTATATTGATCCTTTATCCTATCCTTGGATTCCTGTACCCAAGATCTAAAGTAGATTCTATCAATTCTGAGAGGTGCTTCAGATAAGGAGGTCATGGATGGGTCAGAGCAAGACCTTTGCTATTTAATGACCCTGTAGCTTGTCTTTTGCACAAGAGCTTAGGTTACTACCTTTTATATGTTTTATTGAAGGACAAATAACTTGCATGTCATCATGCATCCAGGCTCAAGATTTTATTTACAGTTGCTGTACAAACAAAGGAGGATCATTTTCCTGTGCAGCATAAAAAGAGTGCATGGTATGACACTGAAAAAAAAATTGAAAATTTGGATTTACCACATTTCTTTCTGCATCCATGGATAACAGAACTCATACAGAGAAAGAAACAAGATTTATGAAATAAAATAAAATACATAACCATGATACTCCACTTCTTCATTCATTAAATTTGATATCTCATCTCCAGCATAATTTAATACATTTAGTATCATTTAATACCTTCAAGAACGAAAAATACTTAACTTGGCTAAATATTTTTGGTACTTTATTATGGTACAATGCTGAAAGATATTTTGAAAACTGTGCTAGTGCAAATCAGGCATACAGTTAACAGTAAGTGATGTTAAGGCCACTTTTAAACATTGCAGAAAGCAATTACTAGTTTATGTACAAAGTAAGTTCAGATTTAGAATCTCTGAATTTAGTTTGGAAATGTGTTTTACAGTATCAGAAAGCAGCAAATGAAGGAATGATCCTAGTTTTCTTATAGTAAGTCTGATACATTAGGCTTCATGATTGCTTTAGAATTAGATGAACATATGGTCTTAATTTCTGATCCATGTAATCCTGGAATGAACATCCATAATAGCAGGAAAGTAAAAGAATTTTTTGATAAGTGTTTGAAGTGCAGCAACATGACATGATGAAGTGAAAGCAGCCTAAATGACTATGAGAATGACAGTCCAGATTTAGAATCACCTGAAACCAAAATATTGCATTCCAAGAACCTGCTGCATTAATCAGAAATAATACTTCCGCTAATCAGAAGTAGTACCACTGACCGACCTTATGGAAAGACAACTTCCACTTAAGAAATTGAAGCCAAAAAACCAAAAGATTCAGCCAAAAGGTTTAAATGACCACATCATCATCAATGAAAAAGAGGGCTGTATATGGTATATACAAACAGTTGATGTTTAAGATTGTCAGTAGTAATCTGGTGCCAAGAGAGATTTGAAGGCTGTCAGATAAAAAGCAAGACCTCCATGGAATTTTTAGTGGAACAGATGAAAGCCAGCAGCAAACACCAAGTGTGAATGAGTAATGAATTCCTTAATGCTTAGAACTGAATCAAAGTTCAATAAACATACCTGCTTTTGTTAAGAGATGTTCAGCATCTACTAACAGGAGAGAAGGAAGACTTACACTCTTCAGGCAAGGTGAACAAGCCCTTTGAGCCAAGGCTTTGCTTGTTCATTCTAGGCAAGATACATTCAGTGCCATTCTTGTGCCTGTTCACAGCAATATGAAACATGCTAAAGAGATACAGTGCTCTAGACAGGCACAATTAATTATATAAACTCAGCTCTTCTCAGGATCATTTCAGGACAAATATTCACTCTTATCCATATATTACTTTGCTTTGAAAAGATTCTGAAAGACTTGAGATGACAATAGGTAAGAAACACCAGTGTTTGGTCTTTCATTTGAACAGAGTCCAAGAAATCACGAGTAGCTGCTGTGCAGAGAACACGGAGCACACAGGGCTGACACGCCAGATGGGGCAGTCACTGAAAGGATAGCCTTACACATACAGGAAGGTGCCATGGCCAGAGCAACCAAGGAAGCAAAGATGAGAACTTGGGTGTGTCTATTTGTTTCCTTCTATTTGAAAACAACCCAAGGCTTGAATGTGTTCAAAATTTTGGCCTACAGTGATGCCTTAGTGAACTAAGAGCTGTGCAAATGGCCCTGCCATCTATGCACGCAACCACTTAATGTCATCAGAAGCTGACCACTGAAAATCATGCTCGTACTAATGTTACCAAACATATTTTCTCTTCAATTCCCAGGTAGATGTTTCATATACATGAGATTTATTGAACTCTGGAAGGCTGCATTTCTGGGCGATATCACTCTCAGGGGCAAAAGTCTCATAATTTTTTCTCATGTTTTCCATCAGGGGAAAAATTTGTATTATTTGGTTATGGCACATTTAAGCAATTATCCTAACTTTCAGCTCCCTACACAAGATATTTTTGGTCAATGACTACAAATGAGTATCAGTGCTAAAACATTAACTACCAGATGGGAGGAGGTTAACAATGTTGCTGGCACTTATGAACAACTTTCTATCAAAACCTACATAACTAAATAGAGCCTACCAGCTAGGCTGGATGGCTACAAAAACCAATTAATAAAACTGGTCACTGATAGTGATATTAGTAGATCAAATTTCTGTTTCATGGTCAAATACATACACTAAATTAGTCACTTCCTGCCTATAACCGACTCACATAAGTAAAGTGTTACACTCCTAAATATATGACAGCAGATGAAGAAGAAATCCTTTGAGGGATCCCTTGAGGATCTCCAGCCCTCAACTGACCAGAGGATCAGGTTATGAAACTTGGCTTAAAAGAACAATTGGGTCCAAGGAAACTTCAAATGACTGCTTTAAAGGCCACTCAAGCAATGCTCACATTTTTACCACTGGGCTTGAGGGGGAACGCTGGTCACTGTAGGATTATATGAGTTATTTTCTCCCTCTCCAGAAATACAGCTAACTCGGTGGGCTGATTGTCAAAGTCTGCAGCAATAGCTTTCGGAGACACTGTAACTTAAAGAGAAAGGAATGCAGAAAATTATTATTGAAGTGGAACATGGACAGAATTACTTCTGCAGAAGTTTCTGTGGCCTCATTTTAGTGTTCATTTATGGCACGATGCACCAGCTTACACTGATATCCTCTGAGGTGTATGGTAATATATAATAACACCAAGCCATAAAGTGACTAATCATTCGTCTAGTATGGATAAGAGCTGAACAGACTTGTGTCTAACCTCACTGACACACTTTAAGACCTTGTGATTAAGCGTTCCTGGGTGCAGCAAAAGCAAAGGCTCTGTTCAATGCAATTAAGATTGCAACTGTGTCTACCCTGCCTGATAAAGTGTCTAGGAAGCAGCAATCGAAGAAAAATGTTTGTGCATTCTTATTCACATCCAGATTGTCAGCAGCATGCTCTAAGTTTTACTAGTCTCTTATTTTCACCTCCACTATGCAATTAAAAGCAATTTAAGCATTAAAACTTCAGCAAACTTCCACTCTAAAAATTAATAGTGATCACATGTGATTTATAACAAGTTTTACTGACAGGATAGCAATTTTTTGTCTCACATTGTCCAGGCATTTAAATGAGGGCACATCCTGCATTAGGGTAGGAACTGGAGGGAGAAAGGAGTTCATTATGGCTTTCTACAACCTAAACTGGGCAACCCTTCTGAAGGTTAAGAGGAGTCCTTCTTAGGAGAAGGAACTGGACTACTGAAACAGCTCTTGCACAAAGTTAGAAATTGCAGCTTACTTAGATAAATCCTGTAGTATTTTACCCTCATGCAAGTTATTGGAAGAATAGCACGAAAAACCTTTCAGGATTAGCTGTAACAACATATTATTTGCTGGAGATAACCTCCAAGAAGCCTGTTAACTAATCCCATTGGTCCTGAAATGCTTCTTTAGTTTCAGAAACACAGCTGCAGACCATAAGTAAATGCAAGGGCACAGTGTATCTATCTCCTCTCACCCAGAGACAGAACTGCAATCTACTTCTATTTCCAATATGAGCTGGCATCTACCTTCAAACAAACCTAAAAAATCATTTGCAAATGTGACAGCAGTCCTTTTTTCTAGACAGCAGCACGTGACATCCAGGATGAAAAGCATGATCACTTTAGGGTTAACTCCACAGAGTGAGCTCTTGAGCTGAGCTTTCACAGGTTGCTATTTTGTTAGATACAGAGGGAACAACAAACACTGGCCAGGGGAATTCATAACAAGATGTGAGAGAAAAGGGTGGATTGTCCAACACATGAATATTGCTGAGGTGCTTCATTGAAAAAAACAACCCAACCACTCAAAATAAAAAGCATCCTGTACTAACAATAAGACCAGACTGACAAGTGGATCAATAGCAGTTAGAATTACTTAGTTTTTGCAAATAAAGGTCACATCATCTGAAAGAAGGACTTTTTTCCCCATAGTTAATATTGTATGCCTCAATGGCATGAAAGCTCTGTGCTTTTCAACAGTAGCAAACATTTTATACTTCAAGCTAAAGCTTTTGAAAACTTTTTAAGCTCTCATAACATCACAATCTCCTGCAATCATGCCCTTCGTGGATGACAGGTGGACTAGTCAGCTGAATTTGCTTTTTGTGGTTGGTATTGTCATGTAGGTATGGAAAAGTGGTTTCTACTCTAAGAATCGGGGAAATTCCAGGAATCAAAACAGAACTTAATACAGTTCATGAAAGGCATCAGGGAACACTTAAATTAAGTCTTCTTGAGTGGCTTCTTCACAGGCATCATTACTGGAACAACTACCAAACTGCTATGAATTGTGGATTTCCTGCCCTTGGCCTGATTCTTATATGCCAGCAGACGGCAGATGACATCAGGCACAGTTGCTTTATGACACTACTGCAGACAAGCTTCTGACAGGTCCTTCAGGTCACTTTCTTTGCTCTAACTCTAAATTTATTAATTTTTTAATAAAACTATGGAAGCATGTAGAATAAATTCTGCAAGATATCACAACTAAAAAGAAAGGCAGACATTAAAAAAAAAAGCCAATCATAACAAAAGATATAACAACTCAACTGCTCTGAAGGAGATTAATAACCTTTATAAATTCTGATGACATCATAACTGAAAAGAGTAATCTCATTTAGTCAGTAAAGGGCACCTGATTTGTATATCACCATGAAACAGTCCTCTCCTTTTCAAGAGTTTGCCTTGAAAGTGAAATTAGTATGTCTCTCTGATCTTTAAAGTAGATTAATAGCTGCTTTAAGATGAATATACCACCTAATTAAAAATTACAAAATAGATAAGGCCTGTGGAAAAAAAAAAAATTCTCTCTATTTCGTTCATATCTAGTTGAACATTTTCCATTAAATTTCATATTAAGTTATTTGTTTCACAAGAATTATTTCCTATTCTTCTTCAACTCAGCAAAGAGGACATGCACATCGGCAAAATTTTTATTTTTCTTTAGCAAAAATATATTACTGAAAACTCTGAATTTCAAAATTACACTCTAAAAAGCTAACAACAATAAAATCTATGACTATTTGAAAAATAAGGAAAAAGTAGCAATTCTTCAACTTTTCTATGTTTAATTGAACCATTTGTTTCTGTGTATTGTGGGAATAGAGTTATCAGAATCAGCAGAGACCAAATGTTAATTATGAAGGCCAAGCACAAATGAATAATCTTACATATAGACTCTAACACATTAGAACTGCAAAGCACTCTGCAGATCTTATTTTATGAAAATGTACTAAGAGCGCAAATGTATAGGCCCTTAGGAAGCAATTATCCCTAAAAGATTTAGCTATAATTCAATGTGAAATATAATAAGAGATTTTAAAAAATGGTTTCACAAAGAAGAGGATTATTTTACTTTAACTATGGAAATAGGGGCCCACATGCTTCTCTGAATGACCTCTGTGCAGTTGTGGGCATTGCCTGGAGGGAAGATTTGAAATTGGCCTTTTCAGTCAATTAATACAATCCCTTATGACCAATAAGAATATTACAAAAATTAGGAGTGCCCATTTGGCATTGTGGGGCTGAATGGTGCACAATGCCATAAGGAATTTTCTATGCACTAAATACATTAAATATGGAAATTTAAAATCACATATTACTAATATGTATGCAGAAATTAGTTAAGAAGAGCTATCTTAACAAAAATGTGCAGATGTTATATAGAACAGTAAGATGAAATAGCACATTATAATGTGAACAGCATGCCTTATGTGTCATATGTTTTATTTGTCACATTACCCTCAGGTGTGACATGGAATGAAAAAGTGCAAAAACAAAAATCTCAAAAGAGTGCTTATATATCCTTGTGATTTCCAGCTCCCAAATCTAGCCAAATTACTCCTGCCAAACCTCTCCCACAGTTATAATGTGTCTCCTTGCTGCTTTGCCTCACTCCTGACTATGGATTGCTACTGCCTCAAGGAAGGGTGGCAGTAGCCCTGTAAGCTGATATATCCAAAAATAAATCTGAAAGTTTGCATCTTATTTTACCTAATAGACCCTACCATCAGTGGAATGAAATAGGTTTCTTGTGCATTGGTTTTACACTTTTTTCCTTCTAAGCAACTCACTACTGGGAGATGATTTTAAAAAGTAAAAAAGAATCAACAGCCATTGGGTTTTGTTCTTAAGTGTATTTCAGGGTCCCATAGAGGTAATGATCCCATCTTTTATCACAAACTTTTACACCACCCTTAATCTAGCTAATCCTGATTACTTTATATTTATCCAGTTAAGATTGCAAATATGCCAGCACCACATCTGATGTTCACACTTCTGTAACTCCCTTAAGAAAATGTAAAGCAGATCAAATTCCTCATCATCAGAATACATCTTTCCCCAAACGGAATAAACAGATTGCCTCAATGTTAATTAAGTGTAGGAGAATAGGGAAAATTACAGTTTAAAAAAACCAAAACTGTCTTAGCACAAACTGCCCTGGACAGATTCAGAAGAAATATTTGGATTCCTTCAGCTGGACAGGTTAATAATACATAGCACAGTTCCCAGTTTGCATGTGGAGGCGGTTAAAATAAATGTAGTTCCCTGGATTACGGTGAAAATAAAAGTTGAGTTGATATTTACCCTGTACCACAGAGACAAATGACGTGTGTCCTATTTCTCTGAAAACGGTCAGATGTCCAGAGGGTGCTCTGTGGTGGAGAGGGGACAAGATGGGATGCTCGGGTCTGTACATGCACTCTGTGCAGCCTTCCAAGAGCTGCTGCGTGCACACAAGAGGCAGGAGGTGACAGCTGAGAACACGAGGGTTTCACGGGGAGGTGCGTGACCTGTCACAGGGCCCTGGCTGGGTGTCCCTTCCTCTGGGAGCTCTGGGAGGAGCAGCAGGAGTGCCCCAGCTGTCTGCAGCCAGCCCTGAGCACCAAGCAAACCCACACCTACGTGAGGCACTGACATGCCTTCCATCCTTACCAGCCAATTTTCCAGGCTGCGGTTACACTAAAAGAGGGTGATAAGCTTTTCATTTACATCAGGTCAGGATGAGTGCTCATGCGCTGTATATCAAAGAGAACTACTATTGGCAATATTTCACTGGGGTATTTTAAAGTTTTCAAGGTCAAGAATACAACTATAGGCCTTTAAAAAATATTCCAAAGGACCAGTCCTCACAGTAGGCAACAGTAATATGCACTGAGGCAAACTCTACAGAGCTACAATATTAAAAAAGGTTCAACTTCACAAAAAATTGAAAAGCGTTCTTTTTTTTCCCTCCCCAGACTCTCATCTCTAAGAGACTACGATCAATTAACCTTTAACTTTGAAAAATAAAAAAAATTCCTGTGACAGTCAGAAATGAAATTCTTTAAAGATTAGGTGCTGGGAGAGCAATATCAGGCTTAGAATGAAATCCTAGTAACACTCTGAACTATCAAATCACTTCTTGCTCTGAAAATATAATTATTCTGTAAGCATTATGTCAGACAATATTAAATGCAAAAAGTGTGGCTTAAATAAAACTTTTCTTTCCTTACAGAAAGGCTCTGTGCATATTTTCAATGACACAGAAAAAACAAGTAAGCATGCAATTAATGAAAAACAATACTATGTTCAATAAGTAGCATGCCTGGCAAGCACTAACTTTTAGTGATACCAGATTTAAAACAATGCTGTTATTGCAGCCAGAAACAGCCCAGAATGTTTATGATCTCCATTTCTAGTCATCTGCTTTCAGTATTGCACACCTGATTTTGTAATATTCATCATAGATTTTGACAGCAATTATAAACCCATGGAACATACAGTATTCGTGTGGCACACAGCCTCTCTCCATTTATTATTATTATATTTGGTTTTTTCCTTATTCAGAAATGTCATACTACACAAAGATTTACTTTTATTTCTATACTTTGCTTTGGTCAAGTTGTTGTATGAATAATGATGTTTCCCAAATTAAAAAAAAAAAAAAGAAAAAGGCGGCAGAGGAAAATCTATCTATAAATGAGATACCTTTGGATCTTACTGTCTAAATCGAACAGTTTTAAAACGACAACACAGTATAAACAGAGTAATTTCTGTATTTGTATTGTATCTCCACTACCAATAAAAGAGATTTTTAAGAGTATAGTGGTTGAAGAGGTGCGTGCAATGCTTGCACATCTTACCTGGCACAGTCTCTTATTCTGGCTAGCGGTGAGATTGCTGGGTATGCAGCTATCAATTCCACTGACATTACAATTTCCCTTTCTCAAAGCAGCAATAACCTGTCACTTTACACTGTCCTTTCTCTGACCCTCTCCCGCCTCTCTGCTCATTTTTATTCTTATTGACAAGACTTATTATTCCTCCTCCCAATTCCAAGTAGCTACCCTTTTGCAAATAGTAGTATCAACTATGTGGTCACTCGTAGTATCGGTCAACAATGTTATTAATATAGCACACACTGCTGGGAGCAGATCAAACAGCCATGCTTTAAAATATTAGTTTTGCAAAGATATCATGAGGCAAATAGTTGCAGTTTTCTTCACCTTATACAATGTAATATTGCAAGGACAGATCTCAAGAATCTAGTGTTAATTACCAGCCCAGTAATTTGGAGGATATGTTATTTTTTTTTTCTTGTTGCTTTCAGACGCAAAATAAAATAAAATAAAACCATAACAGAAGGGTGCTGTATCTGTGTTTAAAGAAGCAGTTGTTGGCAAACACCATAGCTCACTTCTGCCGAAATGTACACAACTGATATATGCAGCCCAGAAAGCTGGCACCAGGGGCTTACAACCTTAATTTGCCTGCAAGAAGAAATGGAGATTTACCTTCAGAGCACGTTCTTGATTGTTTTCAGCAGTCATATGTCTCGTGTTGTTTGCTGAAGTCTGGTTCTGCTCTTTCAGATGATGAAGCTCCTGCTCCAGCCGTTTGCACTGCAACGAGGAAAGAATCCCATTAAGTAGAGGAGTGTGGGCATATTTTTTTTCAACAAGCCAAACGACTTAACGTAAATAACCCCATCACAATTTCTGCAGTAGTGAAAGTATCAGACAAAAACAAGTTACAATCCCAGACAGTACAACAGCTATGTTTTTTAAACGTGTATCATTATTCAGTTTCGTCCTGGTCCAACTGTATGCCAAAAAAGCTAATTATTAGATCAGATATTTATCAGCATTTTGGGTTGGACTTCTGCTCCTAGTTACGCCAATATATGGCTAGGTTTTGGCTTTTATGTATTAAGTAAGCAGATACAGAGGAAAGAATGCATGCTTTTTGAAATGCAAGCAAATGAAAGATCCTCCTCCCAAATCAAGGATCCAGCCTTTTATTGGAAAATATACATGAAGTTTTTATACTTGTATTTTTCACACTAAGAGGTTACTCTAATTCTCCAACACACACAACATAATGAAAGAAGTTTTAAAATTGTTTTCTTTAAATGTTTAACTGAATGACAAAAATTAAAAAAATAATGCAACTGTGTGCATATACATGTATACTTACTGCTGTCTGCTGAGCATTTATTTTAATGATTAAAGATCTGCAAGTTGTGAACCAAATTATATTTTGCTCTTTTTTATGTTAACCATAAAAGGTCTTGCCCAGTTCCTTAGTTTGGAAGAGCAATTAGCTGTCTATAGATAGCTCACTGCCTTACGAAAATTAACAGTTTTACAAAAAAAAGCAAAACAAAACAGACGAAATAAGAAGACATAGAGGAACAACTGATAGAACTAGGGAAAAGCAGAGTATCAGGAGAAGCATTTTACAACAATGTATTACAAGCAAGCAGTTTGGATATGACCACCAAGACCCAAAACTAACAGAGTGTGGGAACAAAAGACAATTAATTGATAAAAAATATTTTAATACATACTTTCTGAAAACACTAGTAAGAAAGAAATATGAATTGTGATATAATGCTCATGTAAGCATTGCTGCCTCAAATGAAAGACCTGGAAACATGAGTCTCTTGTGCTATCTTAGTGACTGTGGACAGCACAGATCATGTATATACAACCTGTTCCTGGGCAGTTCAGTATATGGGACAACAAAGCCTCGCTCATGTAAACTCTCAGAAAGGAAGAACTGTGAAACAGAACGCTGCAGAACTGAAAAAATTGTAACTGAGGTCTAAATAAAATAAGGAATGCTAAAGGAACCTGAGACAGAAATTTTAAAGACACGCCAATACATACAATTCTTAAGCACAAAATAAGACCTTAACAACGTACTGCTCATCAGGTATCCAGCATAGTGTATTAACCAGAATGATCTATTCCTCTATTTGAATACATTTTAAATATTAGTAGGAGCCCAAAAGTACTATTAAAAATTTCGTTCACATATTTGTTGTTATATTTCATGACTTCTGTTAGAAATCTGAGCTTATTTCTAATAGGATTACCTATTTTAAAGGCAGTGAATTTTTCTGGCCTAGTGCCTTTTCTCAGTGAGTGTTGCAAACTTCCTTAATGTACAGTTTCACTTTTATTGCAAGAATAAGAGAAAAAGACATTTTCTCATAGATATAGAAATATAGAAAAAATATTAAGACACATTTGATTGAAAATATTTTCACATACTTGAGATATTTAATGTTTATGTTTATCTCACACATACACAATCACAGCATCCCAGCTGTAATTCTTTTTCCATGTCCAGCATGAAAATTATGTGTTTGCCAATATGAAGGAGCTAATATAACTACGGAAGAACTAAACACAGAGTACTGATTTTTTTTCTCTAGCAACATTTTTTCTTAGTTTACATGATCTAAACACCATTAAAAAAATCAATCTACCACTTCAGGCACTATACATTACATCATGTATGATCAACAGAACACTCACTATTCTGGTTTGCTAATATTCTTCTTCAAAACAGTGTTCTGGAATCTGCAATTTGACAACAGCACAAGTCTTCATAGAGTAAGTACTATTAAAAAGACTAAAATCTCAATTTACCTTTAGAATTTGAATTTATAATCATGCTATCCTCTTGATTCCAAAGCATATGTGAAAATATGCTAAGAGCAAAACTCAGCTACAGGACTATAGGAAAAAAGATCTTGGTGCACAGAGCAGATTGTACAACTAAGGGCATGGGTGCAATCTTAATTCTGTTCTCCACTTCACTCCAGTGAAGACAGGACAGTGAAATAAACAGCAGCAGTGGGACCCCAGGATCTCACAGAACACAGAACAAGTAAAGTACACTAATGATGCAACACAGTAACATAAAACGGATGAATCTCCCTATCAAGTCAACCTCGGCATGATTACATTTACATCAAGCTTGGGAACATTTTGTAATTTCTCTTTCATTTAATTTCTACTTAAGAGTGTTGATACCTGGAAGAAACCAGGGCATATTCAACTAGTGTACTGTTTGAATTAAATTTGAGGCAGCATTGAAAGAAATGGTGATCTAATTTGGTGTTTGCACCTAAGTGTTTCATTATGTTGGAAACAATGTATTAACAGAAGAGCGTCTGATTTATTCTTGTCTGTCTAGGAAGTAAAATCTTCAATTAAACTGTTTGTGAAAGCATAATAATAATACTTTTAAGCAGCAACACTGTGCATGTCTTAGTAGAATTTTATGTTTTACAACTTTGATACCTGAACTACTTTTAAAATACTGAAAGAGCATTCTAAAGCCAGTCACTCCTTTTCATAAGAGCAGGAGCATATGAAATTTTAGTGTAATATTGCTGTAAAGAAAAGTTTTAAAAATAGAATTTAAAACAATGCAGCCCTTCTATTCATTTGAGCCAACATTTTTTGAATTCTGTGTCACTAGTTGTTAGCAAGGTCCAGGAAAAATAGATGCTCTTTAAAAGAACATGTGTTTTTACTGGTTCACTCCAGGGCTCTAAAATGCCAACAGCTGCAAGTAAGAAAGTGAATTTCCTTCTAAAAACATATATAAAAATACTTTTTGGAGCACAGTAAGAGAAGACATCATCCAACTTGGTACTGACAAAAAGGAAATGTTGGATGTATCCTTTAAAGAAAGCTGAAAGCTAAAGGAAGTGTTTAATTTAAAATACTATGTCTAAATTCTCTTATCTCAAACTTGTGAAAATTCACACTTGGGAAAACTTCAAACAGACAATATATTTTGTGCAACACAGGTTACCTAAACATCAGATCTGAGGTTTAATTGTGCCCTTAAATGCAAATTCCCATGAGTTCAACACTTTATGAAACACAGGCTGTTAATTGAGAAAACTGCTTCTCTACTTCAGATACTTTGAGTACATCAAGGAATATGAGAGCAGTGTAGACACATCCATGCGAAAATGTTTTGATCAGAAGACTAAGGAAGGACTTTGTTGAGAAAAGGACATTAAAGCCTCAGAAATGGTAATGTAGTTTTATAAAGATACCACACAAACAATGTACTAAGAATTTGCTTTACTGTGTGGTCTGCTGTGTGCATTCAGAGTTCTGTAGCCAGAGAAGCAATACTGAAGGTACAAAAAACCCCACCCCCAAATTAAGTCCTGACAAAGGTTTCCTCTCTTCTTTCAAACCCACACATTTGTTCTCCTCTCTGAAGGTATTTCTCTCCAGAAGTCTCTTACCTTAGCTAGCCTGGTTCAGGTTATAATGTACTTGACTGACAGTGAACCTCATTAAGCCTACCCCGTATGTTCCTTGAGCAACCATCACTGCCCAGCTGTACAATTGTCACTACAACATCATCCACTCCCAGCAACAGGGAGTCAGTGTTTTCTTTAACTGTATTTCCACTGTGCAGCTCTTCTAAATACACTCAGTTTTTGAAACAAATACCTTTGTACCCAGCACGGGAAATATCACAGGCAACTAAGACAGAAAATAAAAAGCAAAGCAGGTTTCCAAGAGGGTAAGAAGAGATTCAGACATGAAAGAAAGGATAGACAGGAAGTAAACATATTCTTCCCTCCCATCTTAAAATTTAAACTATTAGGCTACTGTCGAGTCTCTTTTAATGAGCATCAGGCAACGATTCAGCAGAATGAGGATATTTGTGAGAGGCACCAGTTCAAGCTGCAGTGGGTGCTGACCCCTTTCAGTGACTCTCTGGGTGGGAGTGCTGGAATGCCACATGGAAAATGCAGACAAATTGCAAAAAGAAGCACCTGCTAAAAGGGACACTGATGGAGAGGTCAAGAAATGGACCAGGAGAGTATCACTGAGCGAAGCCCATGAGGCCTGTCCAGCAAGTGACTGCTAAAAGATGGCCCCAGTTACAGTTATACAAAAGGAGTAAAGATGGTTTACCTTGAATCAAGTATTTCAGAAGATAGAAAAATCAATGCAAATAACCACTTAATAGTGTTTGGCCTTTACTAGAAAATGAGGTTACATTAACATATCAAACATAACTTTAGCACTTGTATAAACAAATCATCTTTAACATGCTGTCAGCTTTTCAGCATTTTCTTCAACTTGTACCTGTAACACGTTAACATGGTGTCATGGTGCCTGCCACATCTACACAGATTGATGAGTTATTTTTTGATTGTTATCTAACATGATTCTTCAGTCAGGTGTTCTCAAAGTGAAAGGTTCAGACATTACACAAAAGCAAAGAAAAGCCACTGGAGAAATAATACTAGTAGGGACAAAGATGGAATACAGCAAAGCATTAACACTGAGCAGAGCAATCCTCTGTCCCCAACTATTTGGTGCCTGTGTAATTTGTTTGTATGAAGACAACACCAATCCCCAGAGGCGTCATGCCTGTTTAACTCTGCACTTCTTAGGTCAATTAGGCTGTTCACATGCTTTCAGACATAAACGTTTTGCTACACTGGGGTCCCTCGCTCTTATTGCATTGAACTAGGATGGTAATGTCAGGTGAATTTCTCATTTTTTATTTCGGCACAGATTTGACCCAGGAAAGGGTACTGTGACACTCCCTGGCTCAGGGAGCAACAGCTAAAAATGAACATAACAGAAAACTGTTACACTTCCTTAGTACAAATGCAGTCCTGGTGGCTATTTAATCCTGTTACATCTATATTTGCTTTTAATATTACTATATGGCATATAATATTTTTCATTGCCTTTCATTAAAAGGAATCCAAACTAACCTCTCCTGAACTTATGGCAATATGCTAGGGGAAAAAAAAGTCAATACATTATGCCACTCATATGCTAGGGAAAAAGGAATTGATTTGTCTCTGTTATTACAGGTATGGGGGTCAAAGTCTAATGAAACAAATGTACTAAGATGAGGCAAAATTCTGCACAAAGTTCTTTCCTGAATTCTGAATAATATTTGATTGTCTTATGCAATTAGTACATACAAAAGATAAAATTTCATGAAAATACATTTGTTCATCTAAAGTTCTTACCAAAACTTGCAGAGCTTACAACCTTAAGAATCAGTACTGGCATAAACACACAAGAGTCCACTGAGGAGCTTGCTGAAAAAAGCGACAGTGCCTAGATGGAGGTATTGCAATGTGCTTGCTCCTGTACTGACCTCAGTGAGGTCTCGCTGGGGAGGTAGGTGGATCTTTGGTCTGATTTGATCACAAGTCAGTCTTATGAGGCCTCCCTAGTTTAAAAATACATAACCACAGTCTCCCGAAAATAGCTTAATTCTGTCATTAAACTTAAGGTAACATTTTCATTCAAGTCACACAAAAATCAAAAGTGAGTGCTAGGTCACTCAGTCTGGTTCAGCCAGTGCATAATGACTTGATTGCATATCAGTGCCTTCATTTCAAACAGTGAGTACTTTGCCACATTCTGTGGACTTTTATGCTTGAAGACCTTGCTGAACTGGAATTGTCAATTACTGAGGTAGTGTGAAATAAAAATAACCTAACTCCTACTGAATAACTTGGGAAAATGGTTTATGTCCTCCAAATCACGGGAAAGTTCGGAGTCCAACTAAATGGCAGAACTGTTTTTTCCTTTATGCATTTTAAGCAAAATGCTCATGAGCAAAGTAAGTGACACAACATACACTGATGGAAAATGCATCAATATCATCGAAGGATAAGTTTATGGGGTACTGAGATCCTACTACTACACAGCACAATGTGTTCAGAAGTGATAAAGTGCATCTATGTTTTGAAATTAGGTAACACAAATTCACTGCAGTGAGCAACTGAAATACAAATACTTATTCTAGACAATAAACATGAAAAAGAGGAAGAAACAAAGCTACATTTTCACCTGTTATATTTTTAAGTCTTCACCTGTGGAAACCTGAATACAATAAATAACAATGTGAAGCAAACAAAAAAAATTCAGCTGATTCTTCTCTTAGTTGCTTATTTTGTCCACCTTTTATTACTTTGTTTATAATGATCTGTATTTCAGACTAGCTCCCAGCTCAAATATGCCAAATGGAATGCAAGTGTTCTCACTTTGACTGCCCTTCTTCTCCCTCCCCTCAATATTTTTTTTTTGAACAGTCTGCCCCTTGTCCCAAATTCATCACAATTTCTGGAGAGGCAAACATCTTGCGCCACTTGGATGCTATACACTCTTTCCTTTGCAGACAAAAATAATACCAAAGTCATCCAGTCAAAACACAAACCAACCTTTGGTGTCACTGTGAATTATGTACTTTGAACTGCAGATGTTTGGAAGCACTTATATAAATAAAATTTATCCTTTTTCTTTTAAAGCAATAATTTTAAAAGAAATAAATAACTTAGTTTCTACATAATAATCACCAGAAAAAAAATTCCATTAAATTATAATTTTGAATTAAGGTTTTCTAACCTCTGAAAAAAATTATTTAACTTCAAAGTTTTGGCAAACCATCAACAAATGTTTGAATGATTATTTATACAATGCCCAGCAGCTTAAAACTACTGGAATTTCAAGAAAGAAAAGTGTTTTTGTAGAGTTTAGGCCTCAGAAACATATGCATCTTTAAAAATTTATATTCTATTAGTAAGAGAAATGTAAACACTTTTTTTTTTAGCAGTGCAACAGTGTCTTGCTTCAAAAGCTACAAAAAAGAAATGCATAAAAATACAAATGAAACATTTTTGGTTTTGTCTTTGTCACTATGAGCCAGTTGCAACTGCAAATTAAGGCAGATAACATGGTGTAGGCATGACTAGAGGTTTCCTCCTACCATTCCCTTCCCTGTCTATTTCTGAACACTTCAAATGCAGCAGAACAAGTTTTCATCGATTTTCATTTTAATAGTTAAAGGAACTGTAAGTGCACAGTAAGACATTCAGAAAATGTAGACAATAAAGTTTAACTGTTTACACCCTTCATGTTAATCATCCTTACACGTGCAGTGATTCCACAGCACTGAGTGGCACTATGATACTCACCCACCCAACTGCATTCTCCACATACTCCTACTTCCTGGTAGTGATGATATTTTGAAGATCAAGACAACCCTGATCTACTTCTCAATGAGTTCAGCACACAGACTTTCCTAATCAAAGAAACTCACTATAAAAACGTGCAAGAAGCAGAGAAAGGAAAAGGTGATGTTCTTGAGCTGTGTGTGATGCACTGGTCATTCAAGCAGGATTCCTGTGCTGGCTGTGCACCGGATGGCCACGCCTATGCTAACAGGGGCTGCTGACTCCTGAGCTGCAGGAGGAAACAACAGCAGGAGCTGCTGAAGCCACATAATTGGGTCACCTTCACATTTTCTTGTATCCACTGCATATAAGTTAGCAAACTTACCTCACCTCTGAGTTGTTTCTAATCAAAACACAAACCTAGTAACCGGGAGTCAAACATTTATTCATGAGGCTGTACTGGTCTGAAAGTAAGCAAAAATGCATTCAATTAACCCAAGGGTGTTTTTTTCCTAATTGCCTGTCATATATAAGTAAGCAACTTCGGTTTTACATCGAAGTCACATTATTAATTCAATTTTTTAATTTCATGCCCTTAAGTCTAATAAATAATACATAAACTAAGCATGTAAGCAGATGAGTAGTACACAAGTAGTACACCTGCTCACGACCCACTGCAGAGTCTTAGAAACACTAGACACTGTCACAGTACAATGAAATTATAATTTGCATGTCAGTGTGTTATATTCAAAAGCAAAGGAAATGACCAATACCCCCAAATAATTCAGCAAATGGAAAACACTAATTAAAATTTTCTAAGAGGGAAAGAGCACCCAAGAGCCAAAATTCTCTTCTAAAAGAAATGACAAATAATAAAAAAGTAAGTCTTTACTAGCTAAATTCTAAATCACTGAATAAAGGTCTGCGAGTGCAATAATAGTTAGACTACGATCAGTTTTACTGTCAATGGACATCAGCAAGTTCAGCATACAGATACAAGAGACGATTTCAGAGTATAAAGTTCTGCACAGAAAATAATTCAGAGTAATTAACTTTAACATCTTTAAAAACATTTAAAGAATAAAATTACACAACACCCAAGAGGTTTTGGAATAAATTTGCCATTAAAGCTGAACATGCATTAATATACTAATTACATGAAAAACAGGACCTAAATACCTTGCTGACTACCTGAAATAATTTCTACCATGTTAAACTACTAAGTAGTACTGCAAGAAATGTCCCCAAGAAGCAAGCCAAATCATCTGAATATTAAAATACTGAATATTCTGATCTTATTTTATTTATGGTCTTAGTATGCATTTTCCAAATCAATGCAACCCCCACGTATTCATTTGCAAGGCAGCTTTGGCCAAAGATTATGCATTCCTAATGAAAGGAAGGAACACAAATTGCAGAAAGCCATAAACTTTATTTTTAGTAACATTTAAAAAAATATTTCTCCTCGTTCATTGCTGAAGGAAGGAAACATAAGTTTTTCTCTTTAGTCACTCCCTCCTTGAAATGCAGCATCTTCCTTCCTTTCTTTTGCATGGCAGAACGTACACGTAATATACACTCTAATTCTCACCTCTCATCTGGGCATGTGTAAGGTTCACTCCACTACACCCCTTCATTTTTGTCTAAATTTTTACTTCACCTTTTTCCCATACATATTCTCTTTATTATATGATTCTTCTCAATAACCCTAATCATAATTAATTATGTTATAACTTTTGGTAATCAGTGACTAATCACTTTTCCCAACACTTAAATCAATAAATAGTACTTTCTTGTTTTGTGGGATGACAAATTGCCATAGAAAGTTTAAGAATCTTAATCAGCCAACAAGATCATGTCAAAACTGGGACATGACTAACTACACCCCAAACCTTTGCTTTATTGACTTGACCAAATGACATGGAGCCATTGCTATTGCTCATGGCCACATCTTTTGCTGGTTCCTCACAAGAGCAGGCAGCTCCATTACAAGCAGATGCCTGTGGCCAAGAGACAGCTTGTCAAACATCTGACAACACACCATGACAGAAAGCTGACAACTGCTTCTGTTTAAAGCCTTTCCCTCACCCCCGCTTAATAACCAGCAGTATCGGTACTCGAACAATATATATATAGTAGAATAGAGGTAATGCAAATGTGAAAGCTGTATGAAAAGGTAAAATTTTAGAAATATTCACAGCGTAGTCTTTCAACAAGATCTAGAAATCAGGAATCTGATTTGCAGAAATAAGCAAGGCACTTAGCTGCTGACATAGATTGTGTTTTTAGAAAGTACAACCTTGTTTAATTGAATGTAACCAATATTAGTTGACAAGAAAACAAAATTTGGTAAGCAATCTGTCATTCTAACGAGCTCGTTTTCAAATAATCTTCAATGGATTTTTGTAAAATCCATATGCAAACAAGGCTATTGCTGAAACGTTAAGTTGGTATTTACTGCCAAACAGGACAGGAATACTTCCAGTCCATCCTTAAATATCATCACATTTTTCAAGAAAACAATATCATGGATCACTGTATAGATGGCAGAGTTTTAAAATCATTTTATTTGGATATTGCAATCATGGTATTGCAGGTGTACCTCATAGTACACACTGTCTGTTAGTCTGATAAATTTTGTACTCTCAATTGAGCCATCAGTTGCTTAAGTGGCAGTTCTAGAATTTTTCTCTGGTGTATAATATGTATTAAACAAAACTTGTTTAACATGATAAAAGTGACTTTAAACTAGAGATTATTACAAACTAAAACTCCAGCTAGGTAGGTGAAAGCACAAACCTCTGCAGATATGTCAGGGACAATAAACACTTTTTGAATAAATAATCGAAATTTGTAGTATTTGCTCTTTTTCCATGGATTTTTAGGAAACTTCAATACTGAAGGACATAACTACCTGAAAGCAATACAGGTGTCAGTGTTTTAACTGTCTGAAAGAGTGAAAATGAAGCAATTAATCAAATTTTCAAATGTTATTGTGAAATCAGTTTCTGTCTCACCAATACAGAAATCTAGGTAACAGCAAATATATAAAATTATATTCCAGACATCTTTTTGTATTTGTTTATATGCACTGAAAAGTGGAATGAAAATAATTTTAAAAAATCAAGAAATTAATCAGCTTTGCACAAGTTTTAAATAAATCATACATAGAATACAAAGACATCCCACAAAGAAAGACTCAAGAAAGTAAAACAAAGGTCTGCGAAACTAAAACAAAACCACACATTTAGAAATTATGTATTGCTCAGCTTAGGTAACAGAGAGAAATGCCTGTATGATTTTGGTACATGAATAACACTTTGCAAATATTAAGCAGAGTTTCAATCTGAAGATTCTACCTCTGTAACAAAATTCAGCTTTAGCTTTACTGAGGTGTTTTACAGAGATCGATGTAACTAGATACCCAAATAGATGCACCCTTCTTATGTGGGCTGATCCTGCAGCTTTGAGTAACAGATCTGTTACTGAAAAGCAGAAATGCTTTAAACCTAAATCAGCTGCCTTTGACACGTGCAATTAACAACACTGCCCTCATCCTGGCAATTCCACTCTTCGTGTGTAGAGGATAGGACACCCTAAGGAGAAGAAATTAAGAAAAACACAAAGACAGAAGAATGTTATGACAACTTCTGAAAGCAAAGTGATAGGCCTGCCTGCCAAAACAAACAGAATGGGTAAAATGCATGACTGCTGCTGAGAAGAGTCTGGATACCACAGGAGACACCATACATGACATAAGGAGATGTAAGGAGACACAGCTGCTGGCTGGCCCTACAGTAGAAGGCCAGCTGATGTGACTATTTTGCACAAGATATTAACAATAATTTTGCTGTTTCTTCTTTGAGGCTGGCACTGGATGCTCTCCATTTCACAGTGAGTCTTTCAAGACTTGTTTTTCAGACTATGATTCAGTTGAAGTCCTAACATTTTGATTGTGAATGGGACCCCAAGCAATGACGCTGAAAAAATGCTTGTACATTAAGAAAGGAAAACTTTGTCTCAAAGCTACATAAGATGAAGGAATTAAACTCACAGAGAGGTCTAGTGTTCACTCCTGTACTGAACACAACACAGCAGAGCACTTTCAGAAAAAAGAGTGGAAACTATTGTTTCTTAACATTGCTGGGATCTCTAATACCAACTCTGAAATAAGAAATTCCTCATCATGACTATAACACAACTTGAAAGAAATCTTACCTATTGGTGAAAAGTCATCTCAAGAGACAACTAGGAGCAAAGTGTTCATAGCCATTCTTTTGATAGAGTGTTTTACTCTGTTTTTGGGGGTTTATCTAGTCTTTGATAATACTTCCGCAGATAGCAGAGAAAGATGTTACAGCTAATTCAGAAATAAGCAACTCAGCATCACTGAAAGATGATCAATATCTGTTGTACAACTTTCATTAATATACTTAGATTTACATGTTTATAACTAGTAATTAATTAATAATAGGTAATGTTAAAATGCCTCTCTCTCTCAAAAGATAGTTATCAATTCTATGTTATTAAAAATATAAAGTATACATTCATAAGCATTACTGCATCAATATTTTACACCAATAAATACTGTGTAGTGAGTCACTTGTACTCTGTATTTCTGATAACAACTCCAAGACTACAAAAAGTCGTCATACTTCTATGATTTAATACTGTTCTTCATCTGCAATAATTTTTCTTTTGTTATAGCTACAAGTACTTTGCTTTTTACAGTCACAGCTTCTTAAGGGCCATAAAGTAGTTCTATGTATTTGAATCGTATAATTAAAAGAAGTATTTTCAATACAAAAGTAAATTATAAACCAGAATGGTATTTTGTGCTTCGTATTCAACAACAAATCCAAAACATGACCAAAAAGAACGACAACAAAGCGTTAGCATCAGAAAGCATGAAAAAGTTCCCTGACAGCAGCATCTTACAATCACATGCAGACTCCATGCAATACGCAAGCCTGTCCTTCATTTGCAATAGAGGGTAATGGAAGCTAAATTTTTCTTGTTCTCAAGCAACTCAGCTTGAAAAATAATTAACAGTGAATAAACAGAACATGGAAAAGAGGCTAAATCCTAGATACTCACAATCTGAAGCACGAAACAGTAAAGCCATACAACAAACAAATGTAGGCATACTTGGTGAACCAGACAAAGATAAGTTAATGCTACTGTGAAATCTCTGTTTCATAAAGAGAATATTGATAGATTTTCTTGTTCCTGTTTTTTTTTTTTTTTTGTCAGGAGCACTATACACTCTAGACCCGAATAAGTAAAACAATTTCATCAAGCCTAAGGACTTGGAAAAATTGATTAACAGCTTCACAACCAAAAAAAAAGTCACAATGTTCAGACCAAAGCAAGAGGGAAAATTGCCATTTTGGTAATTGTTACCTGACCATCTAAAAACAGTTAAAAATCTAGAAAGAACTAACAAAAACATTTTTATCTCACATTTCAGTCACAATCATCTCCAATTCTGTTGAAAATGAATAATCAGCTAATCATCTCCAATTCTGCTGAAAATGAATAATCAGCTTATCATTACCACAGTAATTTTTCCTTACATCCTCTGTTACTGCTAGACCTTAGCTTCCTTACTCATCTCCTCTTTTTCCAGCTTGCACACATGCTGAATCATTAGGGGGACTGTGGAGGGTATTGCAATGCTGGGAGAGAGGTCAATATTTCACCTCAGGGACTCTGGAAATAAAAAAAAATTAAGTCAAGAAAAAGTAGCTCTATTCATTCTTCTTAGCTCCATGTCCCACAATACTCTTAGTCAATTACTGATGTTGTAGAAGTGGCATGAGCAGCAATATAGTTTGCCTCTATTCTTTGAAGATATCTCCACTGCACAATTAATTCAAACTTTACATTCTGTATAACATTTTATTTGCAATTTAGTTTGAAACCTATTTCTCCTTGAAGGAATCAAGTTCACTGACATCTTGATGACAGGACAAAAATCGTCACCAGAAAAGTCTGCATATAAAGTACTCTAATAATTTTCAAAGGGAAAGGTCTGAATATAAACATACTAGAATACTTTCTCTAAGAACATTGATAGCTTCTACTTCCCTATTTATTTTAATAAATCTCATTCCCTTTCTTAAAATCATCTCATTTTTATCCTTAATTTCATATAATACACAATTTGAATGCTACTTTGCACTTTCTCTACTTATTATGCTTTGTTCTGCACCATGGAGTGCTATCTGAGAAAACAAATTGGATTCCATTTTTGATTTAAGCAAACTCAAAGATGCACTCCAGGAATGCACCTAGTGCATTCTGACACAAATGGTATTCAGTTCGTAGGACTCGACTACAGCTAGTCTGATGAAAAAACCCAGACAAACAAAACACCCTAAATCAAACCAAACCAAAGAAATTCCCCCCCATCCCCACTCCAGAATGGGGTTAATATGGATGTCAGATATTGACAACTACTTCATACTCCAGACCCACCACTATTTGTTCACACTACTCATTAATACAGGCATAATAAAACATAAAATTGCAACTTATGAACTTTGAAGAAAGGTCAAGTGAGGAAAAGCAAGTGAACAAGCAGGTCAGGCATATTAGCCTTTTCAGACTCCAGATTAATGATAAAAATGAAACACAAAAATCTTTGTTGCTTATCAAAAGAAATTTTATGCACACTCATCTGTGTATCCAAAATAATAAAGTAATTTTGCATGGTTTCCTTAGAAACTTGACTAAGGAAACCAGCTTTTCATGGGAAGCACACAGTTTTTTTTTCCCCCCAATTTTTAAGAAAATCCAACATTTTATCCAATAAGTGATCAAAGTGAAATCTGATTCAACACTCAGTACCTAACTTGAAACTGTGAAGTGTTAAGTATCATGGAAAACTTACTTATTTGTAATTTTGGAACCTACAGACCGTATTGCATGTGCAGTTTTGGTACCTATAAACTTTATTGCATGCACAGTGATAGTCTTCAGAGGAAATACTGTTTGAATTTTGCTTTTATCGCATTGGAAGTTTCCTCTGTGGGTTGCTGTTACTGAAACAGGTGATCAGTAAGCATACAAAACATTTTCCCCTCTCTTTCGTCCTAGGGTTTTGACATTAAATATTTAAATTAATTCCAGAAATTGGCTTGAAAGTCTAAGCTGTGTGAATATAAAGCTTAGCACCATGATAGATGAGTCAAATAGCAATTAATGGAACAAGCTTACATGCAAATTCACGGTGATTTTCAAAGGGGTGAGGAGTTTCTAGGTACTGATGAGAGGATGAATGTTTAATTGGAAATTCATTAGAGTTTACAATTAAAGATATCAAGCTTGATCATGCCCTCAAATACTATGCAGACATGTATTTTCTGAATTCTGCACAACACACTGTTTGCAGAGGAACAACAGGTGATTTAACAATGCAAACAATGATGTGTCTTCGGGCATCATTCAGTCAAAACCTTATGGCAGCAAAAAGAAGAAATGCAGTATCAATTAAAATTTTGCTTCTAAAGCTCAAAAAGAAAAACCGTAATCCCTCTCTTTAAGGAAACACTGCATTAACATTTACATATTTACTCACTCTTGGCATTCATGGACTAAATACAAGAGTTCAGTAGAAGAGCTCCCCCCTAATGACCTACCATCTGACCTGCACTTCAAGATGCAAGAAGTATTAACTCAAAAATTACAAGACCTCACGCAACCAAATCCTTGCTGAAGTCTAAACTAAGGAATAAGTTGTAGAATACTTTCGCTAGTGAAATTCCAACTCCAGTGAAACCAAAGGGAGTTTCACGCTCTTTTAACTGATATCTGCCTACAGAGAAATCACAGCATCTGATACAGCAATGTGAGAGACAAACGGACACTACAAACACGGATTTGTAGTGCCCCTAAACCTTCTCCTACCATCCTGTTGGAACATCTCACCACTCCTCAGATTTCTTAATGCTTTGAAACTTACATACATACCCTGTGAACTACATATCCTGATCAAATCAAACAGAGCATTATGGCAAAAGATTGAACAGGTGTTATTTTTTGGAGGGACATTCTGTACAAATCAGAAAACCCAATGTAAGAAACCAAGAGGATTCTGTTTGGCCAGTTTCTTCTCTATTTAAGTGTCCAGTGGACTAAAGTTCCTACTTCAGAAGAAAAAAATACTCCATGATCTTCTAAATGTAGCCAAATATTTAATGGAATATTCTCCTGGAAAATATTCATACTAAAGCCAGCACAAATATATCTGAGGCAGAGAGTCAGAGCACACCTAATCATCTTGTGAAGTAAAGAATTATTATATATTTTCAAACTGGGTTTGTTTATAGGAAAAGTAAGTAGCCAAGTAGTGAAGAACCTGCCCTTTGCAGAGATGCAAAAGATTCCTGATGCTCTTCAGAATAATTCACAATAGTTTTACCCCATGTGTCCCAAACACAACAGTCACTGGCTCAGTTTGGCACTTGGTGAAGTTCACTTGGTCTATTCTGAGAAGGAGCAAAGAAAACATGGATTTAACCATGTTCAGTATAACATGGACTTCCTAAAACATGGATTTAGTCAAACGTTCAAAGGATTATCTTTATTAAGGTGCAGAAGAAATGAGATGTGACATTTTAAAGCACTGTTGCAGTGCAATGCAATTAAACAGACTAAAACTAATACTGCTAATCACAACCACTGCTCATATAATTTGGCTTTTTGTGATCCCCCTTCAGGATCCCTTTTACTCAGTATTACCTCCAAAGAAGAGACATCTGTGAGCTTTACCTGAGGCCACTGACGTGAATCCCAATAAAACTGACAACCATTTCATCAACCCCTCTTTCATTACTCCCTGCAATCACTGTGCAACTTTTAATGTTAAATCTCAAACTATTTTTCTTTTTCAATCAACTCTGTATCTTACTCCATATCCCTACTGCTTTCTCTCACGACTTGGACTAAATTCACAGGGCAAAAGAGGTATCTTGCAGACAGGTGTCCTCTCTCTGTTTAACCATCCTGCTGGCAAGGATTTTCCCCATGCCTATTCATCAGCTACCTCTCAGAGAAAAGCATGCAAATAAGAGCAACAGCAATGTGCTGTTGCCTTCCCAAAGGAAACCAGCCAATAGAGTGAACGAGCATGGGTCTTGGATCCTCAACCTACAATAAACATTCCCTTTACTTACGCCTTCCTCCTGGAATAAGCCCATGACCAAAATCTTCCATTCAATATCGCTCAACAGTAGATGCCTGCTTTGTAAACAACTGGGAATACAGCATCCTACCTCTTCTTTTCCTGTTCCCAAATATCAGTGGCAAAGGAAAAAGTAGGGTAAGCACCTTGACAGAGCAGGTAGGAGGATACTGACAGATGTGCTCCTGCCAGCCAAGAACTTGATTAGCATGCTTAATCAAGAAATGCCCAAGGGTACCAAAACACAGAGTATAAAACCAAACTGCTAATTAAAAGTACAAAAAATAATGTACCTAACTGTGGTTTGAGTTGCAAAGGATTACCTCTGTCCCAAGAATCATGGAGTATTGTAACCTGTCACCTGAGTACTCTCCAATTCTGGGACCAAGATCGGTCAATCTTTTTTTCATTTGCATTTCTTGTTTTTACATTTCATATCCCTCTTGGGTTTACTACCTCAGTAAGGCCTGTTCACTCGAGTGCTGAGAATACCTTAATGCTTTGTGAATCACAGATACCACAGAGCTCTACATACTAGGTGTAAAAGGAGGAAAATTGCTTTAGCAGAATGAAAACAAAAAAACCAGCTAGCAAGAAGCTGGCTAGTTGTAAGTACAGACATTTATCAGTTATTAGTCATTAGTCGAAACTGATAATGATGGGAAGTCAAGCATAGTGCATCTCGTCATTGTTTTCAATGACGATAAAGTGCTGCCTGCTGCCAAACAGCGCCTCAAAATGGAGAAGGATTCTTTAACTTGCTTCAGATGAGCAACTGGGTGCCTGCCAATTTTTTACATGAACAGTCATAAGCATGTTCCTGCACAGCAGGATGTGGTCAAACTATTCAAAGCTGTAAAACCAGGTTTGCTTGCCAGTTGTTATTGCTTCAAGATCAGTGTACTAGAGATGATACTTTGCCAGCCATGAAACCACTGCTATTCCTTAACAGCAAATTACACATCTCTAATATTTAAAACTCTGTATAGAACTGACTGTTAACAATTTAAAAACTCCCACATTTACAGAATTAGTTAGGACTGGAAACATATCAAACACACAATCTCCTAATCTCTTAATGAGCTTTAAAAAATCACTTCCTTCAAGGTGTACCAATTAAAAGGTCCCCTTTCTTGTCTGAACCAGAAGAAAACTAATTGTAATGACTTACTCAAGTCTTCAGCTGCCAAGCCTGTAATGATATCAACATTCCTGTCCATAAGGTGTGATGCGGCTAATAGGTGGCTGAGACATTGTACTGTATTGCCTCCTGCTGGAAACCACTTCTCTAGCCTATTTTATGAAGATCACACAGTGTGACTCTGCCATATGGAATCTCTACTAAATATCTGCCACTATTTGGATTACTCAAGCAAGAAAGATTTCTGAAGAAAGCCAAAACTGTGTTACGATCAACTGGACAAATAAGTTTTTTCCTTGAATGGGTTAAGAAAAAACTAAATGCTACAGACAAGAAAACAATGTGGGTTTTTTTTTTCAGAGGATCAGTCATAAAACACACCAAAGATCCTTAGCATCACACAATATCTGCTCACTAACAAACACATCTTAGCAAATACAACCAAACTGTTGAGTTTGTTTTTTTAAGGGGGTTGATACAGGAGAAGATGGATGTCAATGTTTAGCCATGCTTTAGTTGTTTGTTTATTATTCACTTGAAAATGCATACTAAAAGTAGTATCAAATATTTGAGTTTATACCATTTCATTTGTTTTCACACATACAAAAAGTAGTCTGCATATTTGCTCAGCAATCTAGTGAAAGATCTAAGATTACATACACTTGCACAGCTCAATGCAGTGATAGAAGTGCCTCAATCTGCTTCCTACTAAGAAGCAATGCTCACTTTGGAAATCTCAAAAAGTACGCAGAGGTTCTTGGGTGTTACACCTAGAAAAAACATTTTCATGGTTTTTCCAAGACATGGAGAGTACTCTTCATTTTCCGAAGAATAAAAAAATTATTCAACTAAAATTCAAACACAAGAATCACAACTAGTTAATCATTGAGTATGCTGCAACTGTAGTCCAGTTAAATGCATGTTAGTAGTATAGCTACCAGAAAAAGCATTATAAAACTGAATTTAAAAGACTAGTTGGAAGTAATCAGTATTTACCTTGTCATAGGAAATGCACAGTTTATAGAATGTCCATTCTCTAGAAATGAAACCTATTCCTCACTGGAAATCAAAGCAATATGTTTGAGCTGTGAAGGCTTCCACATAATTGTTTCTTATTCAGAAAAATCAGAAACCCTGTAAGTTAATCCCTAAAAGCTAGATACTACTCATGCTGGCTGTGCACAATTGTCAGAAGGCAGGCTTTTGTGAAGAAAACCACAGTGCAAAGTAACAGATGCAGCTTCACGGAACACAGTCAGTCCCAACACTCGTTATCGCGTAGGTAGTTCTCTATCACACGGAGCCAGTCATGGTGGTCACTCAAAGGACACTGCTGTCTCCAGCACCACACAGCAGCAACCAGGAACACATCAGCATGGAGTGCCATGCAACATTTAACTTCCATTGCCCAGTGACCTCTGAACTTTAAAAATGCATTTCCAGAGGATAGCCACAGCTTGCTAATGGTTTACTCTATTTCTGCTTCTTAACCTCCTCTCAATTCCCCCCTTCATATTTGATGCCACTTCCACCAAAAAGCAAAAGATTTTAATTTGCAGATGTTATGAATGCCTGAGGCAACCCCAGATCTAACTTCCAATAATTTGCATTTGTTATGCTAAGCATATACATCCCCTGAATTATATCTAGTCCCTTTGTGGTCTAATGTAGAATCCCTCTCCTATTGTTCTTGCTGTTAGCACTGTAATAACTACTGCTATTGCAATGTTAACAAAAGACTACTAATAATTCAAGTATGGTACGAATTCCCAAGGAATCATCAAGTGAGAAACACAGGTTGAAAAGGTAGCTTCAATTCCAAGGACCTGTTTTCTAGATCCAACAGTAACAGCCATAAAAGCATCAGATATTTGAAAAAACATGATGAATAGTTTTACTAATAAGAATTGATTTAAAACAATGGTGGTATAAATTGTATCATAGTACTACAGCTTAACAGCAAATATGTAAATTTTCGTTTGCTGAGGATTTATTATTCTATTAATTTATTTTTCCAGCTGCAGTATATACTTAACATTACCTGTGCCTTTTGCTGACATGCCTAAAGATGGCTTTGCTAGTGGTGACACCTGAGCCATTACTATCTAAAATAATTATCTTTATTAATTTTCAACTGATTACTTGGAAAAGATTACTCCTTAAACAGGCATCTTGAAATCAATTAAATTAAAATGTGCATTAAAATGCCTGACAATATTCTTCCGACATTCATAGAAATTTTATGGTCCAAGTATGCCTGAAAGAATCAAAAACTGAAAAAATGAAAATAAAAATATCAAAAGATCCTTCTCTTTTGCTGAAAGCTTTTCTGTTACAGGCTGCTCACTTTTCAAATGCCCTGTGCAAAGAAGAAAGAACATAAACTTTTGGAAGGGCTATTGGATGTTTCCCAGTAGCTGTGCTGGGAAACATCCAAGCAATATTATTATAAAAGCAAAAAAGGTAGACTGAAAAAGTAAAATGCCACCCTTAATGCATTAAAACTTTTTTTCAATACATACTTGACAGACACACAAAATATTTTAAGCACCAGGCAGATGGGGCTTTGAAGGGTAAAGTAGGAGAGAATGAAAAAACAATGACTGAAAAAAATTTGAAAATTACAGTGTGTGTAGAGGAGGTACTTTTATCAGAAGACTTCTCAACAGAACATAAAGTCAATTAACATTATTGATATAATTAAAGATCACAAACATGACTTTAAATCTAGTAGAAATTATTTAGATGTGCACCAACTCTAGTTGCTTACATTAAAAATCAGAATTTTCAATATTGGAAGATTCAGATGAAATTTTGCATCTGGCATAAATACATAAGGAGCATCATCTAGTCTAGGATCTTTTCTCAGGAGATACATTCCCTATTTGGACTATTCCTCCCTATGATTTATTCCTGTTGAGTTAAATCTAGGTTAAAATTCAGTAAAAAAAATGGTGAGTAAAAAACCCAAATCCAAACAAAAGACTCTTCCATGAGATGAGAAAAGCAAGGAGACTCTTTATGGTGAAGAGAATGAAGACAATTACTGTTCTGTCAAAATAGCAAATTGCAGGGAATGAGTGATCTGAGTAGAAAGAAGAAACCAGATTCTTTCAAGTCACGTAGTAGATGGGTAAGACTTTGAGAGTCAAGGACCACATGCTGATTTTTATCTCCTGAATGTAAAGCAACAAAGGGAGGAATTGCTTGCATTGTTGCATGTGGTACTGTTACCTTCCTTTAATGTATATTTTTGCCACTTATAACCCCTTATAAATCCTTTAGTCCCAGTTGACTGTCATCCAATGCATTTTACCAATACAGCATACTGCAAGTCTAAGCCCTTAATAGCTTCTTAGATTGGTCAACTCACTGAAAACTATTTTGTTTTAGAAAGAAGACAAGATAGCAAGCAATGAAGCACAAAAAATACAAACATAACTTTTCTCATGAAACACAGTGATGCTATTTTAATGGGCACTACTACCATGAAGAAAAAGTTGATCAGTAATCAGACTTTTACTACAACGGCTCTCCTTTGAGATTTTCAACAGAGAAAGTTAACGAAACAATTTTCTTCCCCAAAAGTAAAACAAAAAACTTAAAACAAACAATCAAACAAAAAAAAAAAAAAGAGAAAGAAATTTGGTATTCAGTGATTATATACTTGTAGAGACTTACTTGAGATAAAGCAGCATCCCGTTGTTCTATTACTGCATTCATTTCCTCAGCTATTATTTTCTTTTTACGTTCTTTGGTCCTGTGTATTCGGTTCAGAATTATAGCTCCATTCTTCAGTATATCTATCCCTGTGTCTGCATTGTTTATTCTGTTCAGTAATTCCTGTAATGTCTACCAACAGCATTATATGTTAGTCAGACATGAAGTTTTAATATATTTTATTTAATATAGGGTTTTAATTAATAGGCACATGTGAATTGTAAATTGACTGAGTGAAGTTATTGAATTTTCATATTGCAGCAAAGATGTACATTATTAGTGTGTCAATTCTTCTTTTTCCCACATCTTAGTTCTTGAAACCCACTCAATTGAACTTAAGCCTCTAAGATATAAGACTGACATCAAGAAATCTCCTCAGAGAATGGCTTACCATGTCATTTTCTTCAGGGTTAATATTTTCTAGCCTAGAAAAAAGGGACACAGAAAGCCTGATCAGTAGCATTTCCTTAGTGCAGCAAAATGAGTTCGCTTTTTAAATCTTTAGAACCTCAAGTAATTTCATTCTACTAGTCTTTAGAGTCAACCATGACACTGAACATATTAAAGTGCCACCTGCTCGACTCCATCTTTCAATAATGCTCCATATCTTCAGCACTGACTTCAGACTGTTAAGTTATTAATGTTTACTGCTATATATGACTACAAGGATCAATTGTTCATATGTGCTTAGATGAAAAAAGTTCCCCAGTGATAGAAATGACTGATGCTTTTATTTTATTTATTTCTGGGCTTACAACTTTTACCTGATGTATTTTTCTTGTTTTTACTGCACCTCAAATGAAACAGAACATGACTTTCGTTGATGGGGCTTTTTAATTTTTAAGTAATTCTTTTTCCACCTCTTTCTTCCAAAATGAGGGAACAATCCCAAACCAGCTGAAACTTTAAAAATATTTTGATTTTATATCTTGCATAAAATAGGAAGCTAAGCCAATTCTCTGCAAGGCCCTTATTTAATTCCGGAGCAAACCTGCCTGCACTTTCCTCCCTTCCTGTTTCAACAGAACATATATTGACCTGTCAAATACAAAGATGATACGAGGAATTTAGTCATACAGCATTGAACACTGGCTGTGCAAAAGCAGTAAGTGATAGAACAAAAATCTAATAAATGGGATAGTACACATTTTATTTTACCTTAGGTTAGTTAAATGGACAGAGATCTCTCTTCCAGAAAAATGAGCATATTAAAGATACTTTACCACTCCATTGCTACTTACTTAATGGTGACTTCTACTAAAAGTAGCCCATGATATTTTAAGACAGATATGGTACCATTGAACACCTTCTAAACAGCAACACTTTTTCAACAGTGCTGTGACAGGTGTTGCTCTGAAGCCATGATTTTAGCTAGCAAACATCATAGAACACCTGACAGCACGCTACCACCTTTTCCACTAGTTGTAGCAGATAACAGCACACAAGGCATAGTAAATAAACCAATATAGAAATTAAGCTTTTATATTAGAAAGAAATATTTCACTAGGTACTCTCAGGGTATAACAGCTGGTATATTTATATGGTATTCACAAACAGTAACTACTATAACACATTCAGTCAGTACCAGAACTAAACTAAATAAAGTAAAAGCTAACCTTTGCTGGGTTTGACTTGTATTCATAAAGTAACACAAATAATAAAATATCAAATATAATAATATTAATTGTTATTATAATAAATCTGCAGAGCTGGATCCTTGTGGAGTTCCTGCTTTAGGTTTTCACATTGGTTTAAGTGCCACTTCATGTGGGACTTAAAAATGGATCGACAGCTAGTTTGTATTCACAATGAAAAGAACAGTATTTGTCAAAGTAAATTGGCAGGACTGACCCAGCTCCTCCAGAGGACTTCTACCCTGCTAAAAGTGCGGGTCAACAAAATCACCCAGCCAACCAACAGGCTGGGTAAGCAGACACCTTAGGGAGAAATGGGAATGGGAAAAAGAACATGAACTTCTGCCACAAGCATAGATTCAGCATATTACTGCCACAAGGGATCTTTCTGTAGGAATACAAACACCTCCTTAGGTGACAGTATTTAAAAAAAGTAGCATCCAGTGCTGTGTATTTGTCCTGCTAAGTCTCCCTGTGCGGTGCACAGACAATGCATGAAAACATCATGATTTTAAACAGCAGTAACCAAGGATTCCTCCTCCCCCCATTTCTAAACACATTCTGATTACGTAACCCCTAGGGCCAACAGGGCTGAAAGAATTTTGGTTGTTACAGTTAAATAATGACAATAGAACTCCTCCAGCTGCTAATTTAAAGAAAGCATTAAAGCATTTGATAAAGGTTGGCAGGCTGTTCAATATTGCCCTCCTGTAAAGTTCTCTGATTGGAGTAAGTCCAAAGCAGATGGAAAGAGTGACCTGCGCCCTAAAGCTTGATGAGTGTAGCACAAGTAGCTAATGTTCTTCACAAAAACCACTAACCACTGCGTGCTCCACATCTGAGACAGAAAACTTGACCTTCTGAACAACCACCATAAGGAAGAAAAAAATTTCAAGGGTAGTAGTTGGAAAAGAAAGTTGGTGCTCTCCATAGTGAAATCTCCTTTTCCAGTCCTGATGCTGTGAAAGGCATCAGGGTATCAGACCTCCCTATAAAGTATCAGAAAGAACACCCAAGTGGATGAGAGCCAGTACAATTGCTGCTCTCTAAACGATGGTAATAAAGTGCAATAGTTTGGCTCCAAACTATCAGTCAAGGGAGTTACTGACTCTCCTGGGAACAAGTACTACTTCGGCATTACAAGTGTATCCATCCAGTGCCTTCTGCAATGACATGTTTTTGACACAGGTACTACGCACGTTCTCTGAGGAATGGAGTTTCTTCTCTTTTCTCATACTTCTGCTTAGAACTAAGTCAGTTTTCCAGTACATGAGTGAAGCAGACAGAAGGGGTTGAAGGAAAAACAAATGAAGGTGTTCTGAGGGATTCATGTGCATCAAGAACTGCCACCCACGTCTATGGATTCCACTGCAGAAAAAGCAGCAATATGCCAGAAACCCGAAAGTCATTGACTGGGATTGTTGATAGGAATAACTAATTTTCTGCAGTACTTGAATACTTTAAGATCAAAGATCTTGAGTTTATGCTAACTATTTATATATAGGATCATGTGATGTTTGCAGCCATAGAAAACTTTCTTTACTCTTGGAACATACAAGACTAGAAGACTGGCAGAAGAAATTGGAGACTCAAGTAAGGCTCACAGTTATGATGCCTCTTATGGGAATTTAAAAGACATCTGTAATTTTCTCAGAGATTGCTGTTTAAGGTAAATTTCATATATGTGTACATGTACATGTATTTAACAAATCATGCACTAATTCTTGTGGGTATGCAATGTCCTAGTCTTGCTGCTGAGTCATACTTGCAACAAATAGTTAGGCTGTGACAAACTCTAGCAATTTGTAAATTCTACAGAGTAATGGTGGACAAACTATGTGCAGATTACTTAAATTAATTTAGTTAATATTCTCTGGCCCTAACTACAAAAATACCTAAAAGAAGATGACTGTTTTTCTGCCCTAAAGAGGAGTGTTCTTAGTAGAATCAATTATTTAAAACATAATTGCCTGCCATTTAGTTAACTAACAACTGCACCTGTTCAGTCTCCTGTCATGAAAAGCTTGTTTGTTTTGTATTTATCCTGGCAGAAAAGTAAGAGAAATTTCACAGCCACTCTAGTCTTTGTGGGAGTACCCTTCGAGGACTAACAAAGATGATAACCAAGATGATCACAACTCAGATGGACAAGGGTTGTATGGAGAGGAAAATTGTAGCTCCAAAGCTGCCTATATCCCAAATGGAGAAAGAACCAACTCTTGATATTTTCTGACTTAGTTCTGTTTAACATAAGATTGCCTATTTCTGTTGTGTTAAGATGGCATACATAAAAATCTATGAACTATTCATTGTATCCTTACTACCTTACAAACTACTCCACTAAAGATAAGACAAAATCCCCATATATTTTTACTGCGTCACCCATATCATTAGTAGAAATTTTGCTGAAGGAAATGTCTAGTGGGCTTAAAGGCTTGATTGATTTCCTATATGTTGCAACTTTTGACTGACATTCCAGTACCCTGTGTCAAAAGATCCCTATAAAATGTCACATTCATCTTATTTCTCCCTCAATAAATCAATACCAAAGCTTTTGATTATATTTTTATTTTTTGTGATCAAAATTATTCACCTTCTCTCAGTCTCCAGAGAAAAACATGGTTTTACAGGAAGGCTAACAAATTAACCAATGACACAGTAAGACTAGCCCTAGTCTATTTTATCACACAGAAGTTTGTGCTAAGTTTTCCTAAAACCACTGTTTAGCAGCTTATGAGTGTCACAGACAGACACAACAGCCTTTTTACATGGGGCAGGAAATGCATACTTACTCTTTGAGAGACTCTTCCAAACGCTGGACTCGTAGAAATGCTTCATCTCTCTCTTCATTGGCTAACCTAAGCCTTGCCATGACAGCCTCATCACGTTCCCGTTGAGCAGAATAAACCTCTTCCACCAGAGCTGCAAAAATGTGTTCAACAAGTAAGTTTGACAGGGAACAGCACTATTAGATGCACTTACATTGGCCTTTGCCACCACCTCCTAAAATCAACACTTCTCCAATGACCTTGGAATATTCTGCATAAGGCCTATATTACTTAGACACAACACTAAATTGCTGCTAACTGGTAAATTCAATACTTTAAGGTATTAAATAAAGCCATGTGTTTTCAAATGCACCCCTATAAAATCTAACAGGGCAAGAAAGTGATTTGCTGGGCATTCTGAATGCTTGCTTAATGGAAAAGCCGCTCTTAAAGCTTAGAATCATATGAGACAGTAGCAAGTTTCTTCTAGGGCACAGTTAAAAGTAATCATACATTAAAACCACTACCATCAGACTGCTTCCTATCGGGGTGGCACAGTGATATTAAAAATTCTAATATTTTTATAGTCTATCTCTGGTATCACAAGAGTGGCACAGCTGGCATCTTTCCTTCCCTGCCAAGCCTTTACTTTATTGTGTAATATACTGTTATATTATCTGTTACAGCATACATGGACCTTGGAGCATTAGGTACCAATAAACTAAGATTTACTGTCTATCCTTGGGAGCAAACTAACACCTTCAAGTCATTCCTCATCCTGAGCTTACATTTTCTCCCTGCCTCTCCCCTGTCAATATGTCTAACACCATCTCTGGCACACTGCCAGAATCCTTACCTCGACCCTGCCTCCACTAAAATCTTTATTCATACTTTCATCATTTCCCTCTGCAATACTGCAAATCTCTCCTCACAGTCATCATAAAACCATGCATTCGAAATGTCTAGGGACTTTCAGGATGCTGTAAGACCGCTGTCGCTCCAAGACAGAGGACTATATCCTCCCTCACTGGCACCTCAAAAACTCAATTGAGATCTGTAGGGTCCTGAATTCTCCATCTTCCTTGTCCCTTCTTGTCTGTCAAACTGGGGTTTAGCCATAGTCTCCTAACATCACACTACAGTCTTTTTCATATTTTGGTATTTATTTCTCAAGAACTTCCTGTATTAAGACATTGCTTCCGGGCTTCTTCACTCCCTTCAGAACTCTCTGCTCCTCCCAGAACCACTGCTTAAGTCATTTAGTTAAGACGTCAAAGAAAGGGTTCCTCCCTCCTTACTTCCTCCCTTTTGCTAAAAGCCTACAGCTTTGTCCCTCCATTCTTACCTAAACTGACATTAACTTTTTTGCCTTTATTTGCTATTTTACTCTTACTTCACCTCTGCACACGATTGCACAAAACTTTCACAGTGGAATATAATGAAAAATTATATTGCTCTTCACAGAATGAAACAATAGAAACACAGTAGTACATTTTGGTAGCAGTTATATTGCTGGCACAAAATACACTTCATCAATACCAAAAAACCCGAATTTTCTTGTCCTCAAGCTGGGGAGAAGACTGTCACTGAGGAGTAAGGAAGCATTCTTTTGCAGTGCTAACAAAACATTGCAGGCTAACAGCTAATCACACAAAATCAGTCAGGGGAAGGCTAAATGTTACTTCTGAAAGTGCAGTCCCTCCCCTCACAAAAAGTCTGTGGAGGACCTACAAGCCTAGTCATCAGGCCAGAGCTGTAACAAGCTGCATCCCAACAACAACAAAAGAAATTCAGCATCAGAATCACAGATTTTGAAATGTATGCAAAAATTAACAAAGCTGATTAAATTCTTTTATCCAGAAGAATAGTGTCTTTTTTTCCTTGAAGATCTATTTCTCCTGTTTGCTACCAGAAAGCTTTGCTTGATGTGGAATGGAAAAGCATACAGGAGTACAGCAGCTGTATCACTGCATTTGCACTGGTTGGTATCCAGCAATAAGTTTGCAGCACTTGCAGAAAATGCATCTGATATCTGCAAAGGTCTTGGCTCAGCAAGAACAAGAAAAAGCCATATGAGGTAACCCAGGCTGTGCATTCCAGCTCACCAGCCTTCCACTTTGATTGCTGAGACCTGTGATAGCAGGGAAACTAGTGCCTGGGCACTGCTTGGGTAAACTACAGAGCAACTGCTATGTCCTGACTGGATTCGGAATTCACAAGCAGTTTGATTCTGTACGGTAATTATTACCTATCAGTACCTTAATGTATTTGTTTACCATAGATTATGTCAGTTTATCTAGCATCATGACAGAGATACTTCACAGAGAACTCTTTCCATAAAGCTGCAAGTGGGAACATTATGCAATTTTCATAAAGAAAACAACTGCTGGAATGAATTGTCTAAAATAACTGAAGATTTGGCATTTATTACTATTCTGAGGTTAATTATTTTCCAGTTTAGTTAACTTCTTTCTGGCCTCTTCAAGTGCAGCCCATCTGTCAGACCTTAGAACACCCTCACCTCAGCACGAAAACCCTGCAACAGATCTTGAATGTACATGTACACTTAGAGTGACTGTCTTTTGGCATATCTAATTCTCTCTCTGTGTAAGTATAGCCAGAGGTAATAATGACTACAGCGGCTTTTAAAAAACAGATTATTGCTTATTTGTCATTAAACCAAAGTAATATACATATAACAGTGTGAAAGCATTCAGAAAAAGATATTTTTCAAGTTACTTAAGCATCCTACTTATCTGAAATCTTACCACCCCTGACAGCAGCTCAGAAGCTAATTGCCTTGAATAGTGAACCCTTCCCCCACCCAAAAGTCTATTACGAAACACTGTCTTTTAACGATCAGCTATGAAAAAGTGACTTAAATTGAGCAATCCTTTCCTGTTGGTTTCTTAGCCTTCCACTAAATTAAAGCATTAGAGTAAACATCCCAATGACGAGATCCACCACCTGCATTAAAAAATATTTATAGTCATTCTATATCAATTACAAATGTCTGGCTTTTGGTTCTGTTTCTTAAAAGTAATATTGCAAGTCAATTGTTTAATATTGAAACAAATTAGGGAAAATGTAGAAAATCGTGTAAGATGCTTGCATAGTAATTTAAGTTTAAAAAAAACGAAACTTAATTACATGGCATTTAATATACCATAGCAATACTGACACTGTCCAAAAGAAATTACTTAAAAAATACTGAAAGACCTCATCTAACTCATTTTAATGGTCTACAGAAGACTAACTCATCTGATTTCTTTACCAGCCGAAGCTGAATTAGGTTTGATGTTATTGCCACCCAATGCCTATACATTTCTGACTCTTACTTAATATTTTATTAATTCCTTTTTTCTTACTATAGGGAATATTGTGACAGTTACATGATTGCAGGTAGTCTGCATATTCATCATTCACCCTGAGCTATGGATGAGTCAAAAGTAGAAGTTCAGAACTGTAAGGTCCACAACATTCCTGAAATAACTGAAATGCATACGCATTTGGGTCTCAATGAAGCAGCAAACTAAAACATTTTGCACCATATCTAAGAAAACGCATGATATATAAGCTGTGCAGTTAGAGTCTGTGAAAGAGTGACATGAAACTCCTTCATATTAGAAGGAGTAAAAAATATCCAGATTATCATCCCTATGCTTCATAAAAATGCAAGGTGAAAACTGAGAGCAACACCAAGTCATGCTAGTAAGTTCCATTCAAGACATAACACATCCAGCAAAATACTAACTCCATACTGCCACACTGACTTGATGCCTGATCCAAAGAAAAATCAGATCCAGCTACTTTGTCACCAACTGCTCTGGTCGACATTACAAGGCTTTTCTTGGAGACCTTCTAGTGGCATACCAACCAACCCTGTCCTTTCTATCTTGAAGCCTGACCAGAAGAAACACAAATTCTTATAGAGTTCATAGTTCAGGCAAAAAAAATGACACATAAAAATGAAGTATGAATAGTCTAATATTAAGCTAAAATGAATTGTGTCATTTACTAATTCATATGTATATATAATGCCATTCAAGAGTTAAAATACTTAAATCCCAGAGAACAGAATTAAGAAAAAAGGATTATTTTCCCATGCTTGCAAATATTGTAGTATATTAAAGTACAGCACTACTATTTAGTTGTATAAACTTTATTTGTTTTGGAATAATTTAATAACATCTTTCTCCTTGTAACTAAAACCCTGCATACTCTAAAAGAGCTCTTTATTTTAAAAGAATCATTATGCTAAACTCATCAATTCTAAAACATTTTTAGTTTTTAGTAAAGAAAACAATTGTAAACAGAGAGCTTTTGTAAGGTAGATAGCTATTACAAAGTTCACTTAGAAAATCAATATAGCATTTTAGCTGGAATTTGCTCATTAAACACCCACAGCTCTAATGCAAATTATGATGGAATGAATAAAGCAAATACATATGCTTCTTTCTTTTTATTAAATGTAAAATCTACTGTTAATTGCATCTGGTATGTCATATAAACTTTTCTCCTTAACTATTAAATGGAAGCTTTTACAAAAGTCATTAGAGATTCTCTTTCTTTGACTTGTATAAATTTCAATATTTGTTCAGTAAAGGTTCACAGCAGTTAAATTACATTAACAAATATTATTAGCTACTATGTAAGCCAACTAAGTAAAATACTTATATTGCAGGTAAAACAAATCAATGGGTGTTTACAATAATATTTGGATATGTCCATTTTTAAACAAGCTTATCAAATATCATGTAATTCTTAGTCAAATGAGAGAGACTCAAAGTAGATTTTTTTTATCCCAAATACTCAAATTTGTTTAGTAAGCTAATTGTTTTCTAATATGGGCAAAAGTAAATATGAAGAAGATGAACCATACCAAGTATGAGTTTACTGAGTCAAAGCAGTGTACATATTTTCTTAGTTGAACCTGATTCTTTTGGCAAACTTATCTCCCATACTTTTTAAACCACCTTTAAAACATAGCAGTACTGAGAAGGTGTGCTGGAAATCATTCTAGTTTAAACAGTGGTTCATGATTTTCCAAACATGGAACTTTGGGGGAAGCAAGGAAAGCAGGACTCCCAGGATAAAAGTCTGTTTGCTTATTTCCTAGAGGTCATCTGTGTAAATAAAATAAACTGAGTAAGAGAGGCAAAAGAGGAAAATGTTGGGACTTAAAACATCTGTGGCAGCAGAAATCACACTACTTGTTAAAAAAAGTAAAATTAGAATACAGGCCAGATCTTGAAAAGAAAATATGTGATCACTATTCCACACTGCCACCATATCTCAGAAGATACAGTAAATTTATAACACTACAATAACTAGTTTTTAAGATAAGTCAGTTTTACAGAAATAATAACAATATTTTGGCCTTTGCAAGGTGTTTGTCATCAGATGTGACAAAATACTGTTTTTGGCATTGGACTATGTGAAAAAAAAAGTGATCCAAGAAACACTGCAATTAAAATTTTGGCAATAGTTTTTGCAACAAGCACTAGTTATAGTGATCAGTTAATTCCAAGAAAAAGACATGGTGAGAAAGCTTTTTTGTTAAAAAGAATGTATTGTTGCAAAGGTCAGGGTTTTGCAGTTTAAGATTTAGTATTCAAGATCAGTGGTTGCTGAACAATAAGTGACTTGGGATTTTCTTTGTCATTGATTCTGATACACTCAAAGTAGTTTTACTAGTTACTTGTGCTATTACAGCAACAAGAAATACAAATGGAATTATACACTTTTACAAAAAATGCTCTGAGCATTTTAAATATTCATGAATTTATTAAAATTATTATAAATAATGACTCAAAAAATTTCAATGCATGATTTCACTGCTATTTCATGAAACACAGGTGTGAGGAGTTATCTATCCTAAGACAGGAGTGAATGATGAAATCATGCAAAAAATGAAACAAAGTATATTTTCTGTTTTCTGTCCTTTGGTGATGTATATTATTCTGATGTGGAAACAGAAAAGAACTTGCTTGGCCAAGTCATTCTTAGAATTCAAGATTCTCGTAATTAGTTGCTTGTTTATCCTGCTCAGTTGCTTCCATGAAGAAACTGTCAGCTGAAATTTATGCTGCAAGAGAGATTTAACTGAAACTTTTTAGGGATTTTTGTTTTGATTTCACTTTGGATTTCTTGGTAGCAGCTATGTGAATGTCAGGAATTAGTGAAGTATACTGGGAATCGAGGTGCAATGACTACCTACATTTTCATTTTCATCAGTCCTCCCATTCCTGTCCACCATTGCTCGGTCTCTGTATATCTAATCACAAGAGAACTTGGAAACTATCTTTGCCATTTTCAGTTGGGCAACTATTATTAAATTTCATTTAGCCATATAGATATATGCTTGCTCACCTTACAGAAATACAAACATATATGTATTTGTTATCCACTCAAACCAGAAATCAAAATCCTCTGAGATGTCCTTCTACTATATTTAATGACTGTGCTCACAACTCTTAAATAAGTCAATCTTCTCATAGCCAAATTAAAAAATAAAACCCTGCATTGCTATGAAAGCCTTTAAAATGCGTCATTAATTGGTCTCTGCATATACATGTTACAAAATGCAGATAATCCCTAGAAATGTTCAAATTCTAAAGCCCTTACACAGTTCTTATTCAGGTTAATGGCAAACTATCAGCTCCAGGGCTGACTGTCAACTTAAAAATAGTGCTGACATGTTCTATTACGAAACAGACAACTTAAGTTCCTTGCTCTTTTTTGAAAGCTACCATTCATTTACTTTCAGTTATGACATATAACTGAAAAATAAAAGTAAAACAGTGATAAGAAGATCATAGGAAAACTACAAGTAATTTACACCTAAATGTGACTTTATAGATAAAGCAATCTGAACAAACACTGATAGAACACACTGACTTCTTTATTGCTTTGTGTTTGTTGTATGTATTTAGTGCATAGCATTCATCTGCTCCTACATTTCCAATGCTATAAACAGAGTGCTCTTAATAAAAGGCTAAAGTTGCTTAGTGGCAGCCCTGCATAGGGTTTTCTTTGTGTACTCAGATCGCAATTCAATTAAAAAAAAAATAAAGTGGGAAAGAATAGGAGAGAGCATTATACACAGACCCCAAGGCAGTTCTTGTGAAAGCCAATCCCTGTACAATACTTAAGCCTCTGCTTCTAATACACTAAACACAGCTGACTTCAAAATTCAAACCATAATGCTGTTAAACTTTTTTTTTTCCCAATGAATAATTACTGATGCCTGAATATTTACTTCTGGGGGAAAATATAAACATTGCATTAAAGTTCGCAAGTTATAATTTGTCATGTTAAAGCAAAGTTTTTTTTTAAATGCCCCAAGAAGTTGATTATTTGCAGACCTTTTTATTCCTGATTAAAACCCAATTCTTTATGCTCATCTAGCACTTGTGTGGAAGACAGAAGGGCCAGACTAGTCATAAAAAATGCAGAAGAAACTGGCTTGCTTTTTACATACAAGCTCCACCCATAAATATCTTCGTAATTGACATTTTAATCTATGCCAACTCATCATATATTGTACTTCAAAGAGCTGTATGCAACTTTTTGACAATCAACAATTCTGACAATCTGAAGGTAAAACCACTTTGTTTCAAATTAAGCTGTTAAAAATTAAGCTAAGAATTTCTCAATCACGACGGCCCCACATTGGGGATTTTCCTGTTCTTTAGATGGGTTGTCTACCTTCCTATACAGAGGATTCAAATCCTACAGCTATTTTCAAAATTGTGCTATTTATCAGGAAATATTTTGAAAAGATATTCAGGAAATAATGTTCCATAATGAAGCATTTAACTGGACAAACCCCCTAAGAACTATATAGACTAAATACATAAATAAATTATGCATAGAAAACTGGTTTAGGGAAGTATATGCATTACCTACTTAAACTGTAAAATATTATTCATATTTAGGTTTATAAACACAAGAGTTGGGAACTACTGAGTTCTTTTGGCTAAAGCCCAATATTGGCCTTATTTCAGTTTAATTGGAAGAGGATCTTGAATTCATCTTCTCCATGAGATATCAGGAACCTGGATTTCTGTTTGTACCAAAGGTTAATAAGAAATGTGTCTGCAAAAGTCAAACAGCATTAAATACCAAAAACTGATTATTATTCTGCAGGAGTTGTTCTGTCATTCATAATCTCTCCATGCTCCAACCTTCCACAGCTAATCTTTAATGGATGACAGGCAGGAAAGAAAAATAACATCTAAAAAGGGACTCTAAAGTGAGATTTGAAGAAATGGAAAATACTTTTCTTCTGTGCTGAAAGTTATTGCCACCCAAAGTTCATTACTGGCAAGGTTACTTATTTCCTCTTACTTTATGGATATTAAATCAAATTAACTCTAAGCTAATAGCCACTTGGATATTTGTTTTCACGTTTGCTATTAAATCTATTGCATATGCATATTCAGTAATTATTTTTCAAGTTAATTTAGAAAACTTCAAATAATGTTTATGAATATTTCCACACCATATTCAAGAATTCCAAAATACCACAAATGTATATTCACAACACTTTCATAAAAACAGACCTGAAATAGGGACTTCATTGTAGGTATATTGCCATAGTTTCCAAGAGACTGAAAGCTGTATAATATATATCACCATATTAGAAGCACTGCTTTCCTCTTTTTCCACACTGTATTTTCTGTCATTACCTGGTCTTTCAGAGAGCATCTACAGAATGCTAATACAGTTTTCAAGCACTAAAAATGGTGTTAAACCCCTAACAGGGCTGAACTCAATCCTGCTGAGCTGATGTTGATTTAAAGAAGTATTAAATTTTGGTAACATTATTATTAGATAGTGGCACAAAACCCCCCAACTCACAGAATAGCTTTGCTACAGAAAGATTTAAGGATAAATATTTTTATTATATTTTCATTCAGAATTATTCTTAGCCACAATATATACTGTGATAGCAACAAAAATATTCCAAGAGCTGAGGTTCTGATGCCAACTATGGCATATCTTGCTGCAGTAATGGCACTGTGAGAAGACTATGGCTTTGATAGTTTTTCCAGTGTAGAGAAGTTACCACTATGTTCTATAATTCTCCTTTATGCTCAACCAGCTCCTTCCTCTAAAAGTTCCTATATATTCCCTGTTTAATTCTTCTATTAGGAGAAAATGAAGTCACTTACTACATCCATCCAAAGTGAGATCTGTTCTCTCAGCTAGTTGTTTTGAAGACTTACTCCTTTGCAATGCCTCCATCTTTATTTTTCAGTATGTCCTCAAAAGATGTATGCTCCTTCTCCCTTCCCACTCCCACAGGCGGCACCCACTCCCTTTTCTGTTCAACATATGAGAGTTCCGCACACCCAAATTTCAAGATTTTTCTATTCTTCGTACCCACTTCCCATGTGGTGTTCCCTTTTTTCCTTACACTATCCTGGTGTCTGTTCTTTTATGATGTACTCTTCCCTTCACTGTCCTGATGTTGCCTCCACCTCTGTTCTTCTTCATGACAGGGAGTGAGACTAACTAACTTCTGACATTGGGCTAGAACAACACAAAATCCAACAGAAGAATAATGAATAAACTGCAGGAATCTATTTCAGCTATGACCACCAGAAACAATAGACTTTATTGCTTATAAGTCTGAAACCAAAACCTCAAATTCCCTAATTTTCTTTAGCCATAACTAGCTGACATAGAGATAAGGACCCAAGGAAGTACTAAAATCAGTTCTCCAGGCTAGAAAAATATAAAAATAAACATGTTCTGAAAGTAAGTTATTTAGTGCATACAGTATTTTACTTTTCTTCCATCATGTATATCTTCTGCCTTAATTCTACTTTTTCTTCTTTTCTCATGAAGCATTTCACAAATTTACCCCTTTCTTCTTCACTTTTTCCCTTGAACATTGTGAAAATTACTAAATGACAGCCTTTGGATTATTTGTTTCTGTAGACGGTTCTAGCTTCATTTCAAAATGCCCTTTGTCTTCACTTTTTCATTCTTTCCATGGGACTTGTGTAGGTAAAGCCTATCAATTAGAGGATTATCTTTTAAAACAGAATTCTAATATTCCTCAAAGTAGATAACACTTTTATGGTGTACCTTTCTGATGTTCTTTACAACATAATTTTGTGGAGTCACTCACTTATCATAAAGTCAGTACTAAGTAATAATAAAAACGCAAACACCCATATTTACAAGCTTCACTCGATACCATGTGTTATACACTGCAGTAATTAAACATTAACTAGTAACATGAAATCACAGCAGCATGTGTTCTCCCTTCCTCAAAGAACTTAACACAGGGGGATAAGTTTTCCCTTAAACACAGTCTGTTCTTTATTAGGTCCTGCTTGTCCATTATAACTCTCCCCAAGGCTTTTACGAGAGAGACACACATAGACTTCCACAAACCCAGTTTGGTTCACATAATTCCAGATTTCAAACCATTTATCCAAACTTGGTAACATTCTTAGAACTGTAAGACAGGAAGCAAAAGAACTGTGAAATATTAACAATGCTTCCTTTTGGCAAACAGTTTAAGTAGTAAGGAGCCTCTTGCCCTCTCTCTCAGCATTTAAAGGAGTTTATACTTCCTGTACTCATAAAAGGAGAAAAAAGGATATTTTTTAAAGGTCATTGTTATTACACTCTGTAGCTCTCTTTAAAATTTGGTTTATTATTCCTTTAAAAACAGAATAAGCATGTTAAATTATTATACCCATATTCATGCCATTCTGTTTTGAAGACAAAAATATGCTTAGGACATCATTAGAAAGTTTAAGCAGTAGTGTAGGAAAATGACAATTTCCTAACAAGTGTTTCAACTGTATCCATAAAAATGAAACTATCCATGTTTTTGACACACCTTTCTTTCCAGGTTTTAATGAGCAATGAACACCTATATCAAAGAGAATCAAGTACAGAGGTAAAACACTGGGCAAATATCCAGAAACAAACAAAATTTCATATTCAACCCAAACAACCTGCATTAACTTTTGACTGGTGGATATAATAATGATACATAGTGCAGATCTTTTTTCTTCTGAAAATAAAGCAAGCAGTTATGTGAAATTAAATAAGAATAAAATTATGCCTGTATTTCATTTTCTTTCCTAAGATGTTGATTAGATTTGCCTTTCCCTTCCCCCACCACAGAAAATCTAGGAACTTTCTTTTCCATTTATAATATTCACAGTGTACTGTATTCTCAGGAGTTTGATAGTAAGTGGAAAGTCAGATATCTGTTTTTCAGCTAGAGAGTTTATTATCTGTTCCATTTTCCTGAAGACAGATACTCCTCCCTTTAGTACAAATATTTTTGGGGCAGCTATTAGTACTATTAATACTCTATGAAGTGTATGTGATCTATGAGGAAACAATTTTACCAAGCTTACATTTCTTTCTAAACAAATGATACAATGAATTTATAAAAGCACTCCCATTCATTTTTTTAAACATCTTCAGGAAAATTAGAGTATTTTTCATCTACTGGGTACACTGCACACACAGTCACTTTTCAATAATAAAAATGCCCAGCTTCATTATATTAGCAATTTCTGCAAGTATAGAATACAAACTGTCTCCATGCTTTTATGTCTATCCAAAGAACAACTAACAACAAAGATAAGCACATATTCACTTTCACCTATAAACTTAAAAACCTTTCCTTCTGAGAATTCCTATAAACTTCATTCACTGGACATATGCCATCATCTGACAAAAATCCATTTTAACTACCAAAAGAGCAGATTTTTCAAGAACAGTGCAGGTCTCCAGTTGAGGTGATTGTGAGACTACCTCCAAACACGGGGAGGGGGTGGTATTGCTCTGAACCAGCTAAAACAATAAGTGGTATTTGAACTGCTGGTTGAAAGGTAGATGCACTGGTAATCATTATTTCCCCTTGTTTGTTCAGGACCTTCCAACAAAACAAACAACCTTTTTGTGATTGGATTGACATGGTGTTAACAATGCATTTAATGCCCAAATCAGTATGAATACAGGTAAAGCTCCTACTAATACCAGTACCAGGATGTTAAAGCCATCTATTTTCTAAGCAACTCTAAACAGCCACACATAAAAAAAAAAAGTCAAATCTTCCCTCCTTTAGCAAATAAAGCTAACATTCACCAGGCCACGTCATATAGCAACCACGGGTACTGTATGAGCCATACAGCCATATGTTAAGCGCTTGCCTACTGTACCTGCAATCCTTTCTGCAATCTTAGCTTCTGTAGCTCTGTCTTGCAATTCTAAGTCCAGTTTCATTGTCTTCAGCTCCTTGTCCTTTTCAGCCAGCTTATCTTGAAGCTGAATTGAACAAGTGGACAGTAAGATTCTTATCTGGCTGAAACTGTCAACCTGTTCTTTCAACCAGAACAAAATTGCAAATAACAATTTCTTACTCCCAAAATACAAACACTAAGCATTACAACAGAAGTTCAATTTATTATATTTATTTGTTTGTTTGTTTAAAGAACAAATGTTACAAATATATTTTTTTAATGTCTGCCCTATCTTACTCTGTGAGACAAGTAGCAACGTGCATGCCATTGTTTTTATTTGGGATTCTCTTCCTCAGGAATCACCAGCTGTAGTCCTTCTTGCTAAGGAAGATCAGAATTGCATGGAATATAATGTAGGTGGCGTCTGCATGAACAGCCTGTTCAGGGCTTCCTACCAAGATACTGACATCAAAGTCCAAAAAGACTGGTGCATACTTTTTCAGGTTCCTCATTAGATAGAAAATTGGTATTCTTTCACATATTGAGGCCTTTCTTTTAAATGGGTATTCACTAAATCTGTATTTGGACAGATATCTAAGCTTGAATATTCAATGACACTTCATGGAAAGACTACAGACCGTTAGGTTGTTTAGGGACGTGCAACCACAGTTAACACTAGAAGCAATGCAGTGTTCAAGGAGGTTGAAATTTTCTCCCCTTCAATAAAGCAGAGTTATCTGGGCACATTCATTTTCTAGGCCACATGCACAGAAGCATCAGAAGCATGAACTCCATGCTCTATTCATGAAATCCTAGCCTAGTCTTCAGTCTTCATTGGTTTTCATCCCAGGTGCAAGAATCTATGTCATTGATTTAAAAAGTCAGAGGGTAGGTTGGACGGCTTTAATTCCAGATAAATAGTTGTTAAGCAGATACAAAGAATTCAAAATGACAGGAAGCTAGTGATTGGTGCCCTCAAATAAATAACAAAACTAAATCAGGGACAGTTTAAAATATATGTTTTGCGAGGTAATTATAAAAAAGCAAATACTGTGATCTGAATATCTCAATTGTACCTTTTTATTTTTGGCCCTCAGAGTGTCCAATTCCTTTAAAAGGAATGCAGTTTCTGTTTTTCCACCTAAATCTTCAGCATCCTTCCATGAGTATACAAATTCTGGAAGTGTCCTGTTAGCCTTTCTTTCTACAGTGCTGTATTTA
>VZRL01003529.1:266919-315756 GCA_013397895.1 Origma solitaria | reverse complement strand
GGGGGGAGGGGGGGAGAAATAAAAAATAATTAAACAGCTGTTATTCTGCCCCTCTGAATCAAAATGCACAGAAATAAATGATCAAAACTTGTTAAAAAACTTGTTAACCATTGCAAATGTATTAAATAGTCAGAAAAACGGATGCCCTTCCACCACTTCTTAGAGTTGTAATCCTGCAAAGAATCTGTAATCTGGAACAGTAAATAAATATCCTACAGTACTAAGGCAAAAACCAGATGAATATAAATTGGCTATGAAACCTATAAACAGTAAATGCTTAAGGAAAGCCAATATTAAAAACCATTACTTAACACAGAGCAACAAAGTAATAAAACATTTGGGAATCAAAGTGATGGTCAGATAAAGGAAACCAAATTTTTTGTAGGATGATTCCACATGAAGTGTTATGAGAATATCCATAAAAAAGATCTAGGAGTTCATCTTGAAGGAATCTGTAAAATGATGGTATGATTATAAATATCATAACTGATAACAGGAATTCCATACTGCATGCCACTTGGAGTTTTAAAATAACTTAGCCATAGATAAGGAAAAATAAGACAAGATTCAATGGCCAGAAACATTCTATCTTAAAATAAAGTTTCACAGAACTGCTTGTGTATCCATTAATACACTTGATCCCGTTTTCAAAAACAACTCTTACACTCAGCTAAAACTTGGTCTGCAGAATGCCTAAGTCACTCAAAACTGGCAGCATGTTCCCTAACTAGTCAGCTAGTCAAAGGTATAACTAGACAGCTAGTTATACTTTTGTATGGTGTCACATATAAAATGTGTATATACTTCTAAAGACTGCTATTGAGACCCATCTCACAGTACAAACATTAATGACAAGAAATGATCCAAATTAATGACACAATAAAATTGTCAGGGTTTGTATTAAGCTTTTCAACCATATTAGCCCATCTTCAGATTGCTACAGACTGCTACAAGGTACCACAGCTCCTCATCTTCACTCTTCCAACTTTATCTGGACTTCACTAAGCTTTATTCCTGCTTCCTACTCACTCATCACATTTCAGGTGCTTATTGTGTAAAGCCACAGACACTACCAGACGTTCAAGATCTGTTTTAATTCTGTTCCCCATGCATTTTCAAAACTCTCTGTAGAGATCACAATAATTGAAAATCAATGTGTGATACGAACCACTGCAATGACCATATTTTCTATGAGTGCTAGAGAATACAGAGGTGAAAAGCTGTATTCCGTAAGGGAAGAAGGGCAGATACGGTGAGTCTAAGTAAAAAGCTGACTTACTGATTCTCGTGTGGGAAGCAAACTTCCCTATATTTATCCAAAAATTCATATGTATGTTGTCAATAATTTGAATCTAGTAAAACTACATATAGGGATATTTCTTGGGTTTACCTTGATTCTTCAGAACCAGAATTACAATCACTTAGGACTCCTCCTCTTTGACTGGTTACTCGCAAATCTGAAAGTTTTGGTGCTTCAGTTTCTGCCTGGATAAAAAATTCTGTAGGTTTTTGAGAATTCTCATGAAACTGAAGTTCACCACAAAAATCTTCTTTTTTCTGATCCAGGATGTGTGTTTCTAATTGGAAAGAGAAGCAAACACATTTTCTCATTTGGAGAATGAAGAAGAAATTTGAGATTTTTCACTTGAAAATGGCTTGTTATATTCTTATTGTACTAGAAAGGAAGAAGTAATTTAGTTTCAGATTCACAACTTCTTCATCCATTCACTAAGGAACTAGACCTGTGTTACCTACAGCATGGATGTAGGAATTACAACCCATTTATTGAATTTTTCTCATGGAAACATGAAAAATTCATCACTATTTCCTAATCCCTCTTCCCTCTTAAGTGACTGTTTAAAATAATGCTGACTGTAGAAAATTATTTGCCTATCTCTTACAACATTCAGCTTTACTATAGTGAGATACGATAAATTTCTGCTATAGAAAGGGAAATTTTCAGGTTATAACTATAGTCTTATTTATGGTGAGGTCTGTTTCAAATCCATTTTGGCCACAAAAGAAATAGCATCAAGCTGTAATTAGCAACAACAAATTTAAAGCACCATTATTCATTCCTGGAGAGTGTGAGGTACAGGGTCATACAACTAAAGAACTTGAAGAATGCAAAGCAGAAATTGTGCCAAAGGGAAAAATTATCTGATAAAAATGTTGAGTGTGAAAGCTAGTTCTCTTAAGCTTGGCTACTGGATATTTTTAGGACATATTTCTGATATCAAGGCATTTAAATGAAAGAAAGATCCACATACCTCAAATGTTCTTTCATAAGGTAAGAACAAGTAAGTTTTAATTATAGAATTATATTAAAAAATGAGAAGAAAGCAGCCTAAAAACACTGGAAATGAAAAAAAAAATGTGCATATATTCTTCATTCTTTCATTGAGATAAGTAGAGAACAAACACTGGAACTTTTGCTTATTTAATGAAGTTAGTGTTTCCAAACATTTTGGATAAAATATAGGGTATATATTCTTTGATCCATCTGTGTTGGTTTTGCTTGGCCCAGTTTTTGCTAGTGAGTAGGGTAGGGTACAAAGATGGCTCCTGTGTGTCCTGTGTGAAGATTCTGGAATTTTTCCACCATGTCCAGCAGAGCCAATCTCTGATGGCTCTGAAAATGATGGACATGCTGCTGGCCAAACCTGGGCCAATTAGAGATGTTAGTTATGCCTCTGTGAAAACATATTTAAGAAGAAATCAAAACAATGTGAGCACGCACTTCTTTTTAGTTGGAGGAGGAGGAGGTAAAGATACGTGAGGGAAAAACAACATGGAGGCACCAAGGTCAGTGGAGAAAGCAGAGGAGGAGGTGCTCTAGGCGCCAGAGCTGAAAACCCTCTGCCAGCCGTGGTGAAGACCATGGGGGAGCAGGTGGTCCCCCTGCAGCCCATGGGGTCCAGGGGATGCAGAGAAACCCCCACAGCCGTGGGGAGGTGCCCACGCCAGAGGAGCAGATGATGCCTGCAGGAAGCTGTGATCCAGTGGGAGTCCCAGAGACTGAGAGTTGCAAAGGCCTTGCAGGAGAGAGAAAGGCCTTGCTCCCGGGATGGAAACAGCCTGGCCTCGGCTCGGCCTTGGCTCATGAGTCTGCACCCCACGGACAAAAAAACTCGTGCTGCAGCAGATTTGGGCGGGTATGCTGCTCATGAGATTGGACCCACACCAAAGAAGTTCGTAGAGGACTGTCTCTCGTGGGAGGGACCCCATGGCTAAGTAGAGGATTCTTCCCCCTGATGGACTGACCCTGACCAGAGGAAAACCCCCACACCCTGCCCCCACCCCGGAGGTGTTGGAAGGAGGGGGTGAGCTGAGAAATGGTGTCTTAATAAGGAGGGAGTGAGTAGAGAAACAGTGTTTTTTAGCAGAAGAATTGTGGTGATGGACTAAGAGAAAAAACCCGATACCCTGTCCCTACCCTGGAGCTGTTGGTTGGAAGGAGGGAGGGGGTGAGCTGAGAAACGGTGCCTTAAGAGGGAATAGGGGTGAGTGAAGAAACGGTGTCTTAAGAGCTTATTTTTACCTCTGATTTATCCTCTGACTCTGTTAGGTTAATAAATCACTTTAAGTTTGCCACCTGTTTCTGCCCTGTGTCTGTGTATCCTCCCACCAATGGCTTATCTGAACTCATGAGTCCAGTGTGTTTGTGTTAGTTTTTTTCTTCTCCTCTGCACAGCTGCAGCAGGAGAGAGCAGAGAGAGAGCAGACGTAGGTGCCTGGCATTTAGCCAGGGTCAAACCTCGACACCATCTTGTAACATCCTCCTCAAAAATAAGAAGGGGTCTATACAGTTGAATTCAAGTAGAAATAGACCAAAAATACAAATTAATCAGTATCAAGGTGTCATCCTGCATCAAAACGCATAAGCACAGTTTCCAAGTAAAAAATACTGCAAACTGTCTCTAAAATGTGTTGCAATAGATTCCTCTTTCCTTAAATGAGAAAGGCACAGCCAATGGCACAGGAAACAGCCCAAGGGCCCCAAGAGCTGACTTGGGAATTATCTGGAGTCAGTTTAACAACTTCCAATATGAAGCTATGTGTTAACACCTCAGGGAAGAAGTTATGGTATCCACTGCTCATCTGTATTCTCCACATGCACTTCAGCACAAACTTACTTGAATCCACTCTAACCATTCCTGTAAACTGTAACCACTGATCTTTGTACTAGAGAAACAACAGTCAATAGAGTATCAGAACCTTTGTTTCTGAACATGTGGGGACCATTACCATAAAATATTTGTTGATAATACTACTTTCAGTACTGTGATTGAAATGTGTTCCTCATATAATTTCACAGCTAGTACAGAAACTGAACACAAGGTCACGGCCACCTGGATTCTTTGAACAAATATACGCTGTTTCCACTGGCTTGAAATCCTGTGGGTTTTTGAGCAGAGATTCCCTCTACAGTGCTGCTACACCTGAAAACTGGATTTGATCTCTTACTCCTCCTTATAGTAAGGAGCAAGGATATGTAAAGAAACATACATTTAAAAAAATCACCAAATACACTCACAAATCTACTCTAACGGCCTACCTCAGTTTGGGAGTGACAACATATGATGGCAAAATTTGGAATCTTCTCCAGTTACTAATATCAGAAAACTAACCTAGTCTGAATTTCCATATTTGCAAAGCATTGTATAGGGATTTATGCTTCCCATTTGATTTATATTATAAAAAACTTCCTATGAAATGACATCCTGTTCACTTCTCCCATATCAGATGCAGTATCTGTATAAATGTAGTTACAAATTATGCTGTCACATGCTGCAGGAGAGGTGCAATGCTTCACTTGCTGTAACAACTTTTCCTCCTCTTCCTCTCTAGGGCATCCATTTATTCTATAAGTGAAGTTGCTCAAGTGAAGTATGTCGCATTCCGTGGAAGAATTCAAGCACAATGTAGATCTGTTGAAGTAACCAGTGACTGCATTGCCAGGAACCTTTGTTCCTTGTTTAGACTCACAGTACTCTCTTTTGGCCCTATGAAAGCTGGAGAAGAAAAATCTCACTCCAGAGTGCTAAAAAGTTTAGATGATGTTTTAGGCTGCTTCTATTCCTTTAGCATAAGAATAAGTTTTTCTTCTTTTCACAGGTCCTGTTTTGTTAATTTGCTCCTTTTATTCTAGGACTTTAAGAAGAGACGACAGAAGAGTCACTGCAGTTGGCAGAGACCACTGCAGATCACCTTGCTGGCACCTCAACCATTTATATCAGGAAGTTGTCATCAGTGGACTCCAGCAATTTCCTAGATCGCTCACTTGTGCCCTGCTGTTGTCCCTCCAGCAGATCATGAACATCATTGTTGGGGGGGGACCTTGGGAACCAGGACCTTGGAACATGAGAGCTCTTCCAGCTGCCTGAAGCAGGCCTCATCCACTTCACTCAATCCTTCTCCACGCCCCTCCCTCTTAGGAGAAGGATCAAGGCTAACACCACCTGGGATCCCATGCCCTTGATCATCACACCCAGAGCCATACAGCCACATGTAATACTTCCCAGGTCATCCCAACAGTATCACTAATGCCTAAATGGAAGAGCAGCAGTGACCATGAGGGTCAGATGAACATCAGCAGGCTTTCTGTAACATTCTGAATATGAGCTGCCAACAAGAAGCAATACTCTCTAGATGACAGATCAGTTCAGCGGGTAGATTTTTATGTTTATTTTTAAAACCAGAAGTGAACATGTCTGTATGATGAGGCAAACATCTGCATTAGCAGTCGCACTTCTGCTAAATTCTTAGGCCATGTCAAGATGTGGGCTTTTAACTGTAAATTACTGCAGCTAAAGAGAAAAGAGAATTTAGAATAGTACTAGAACTGTGTTGGCATTTATTAATGCTAATTCTGCTTCTTCAGACAATGTACATTTGCAGCACACCTTTTCGACCAGATTCAATTCCCTCAAGCACATGGGTAAGACTAAGTAGCATCACAGGAAGGCTGTAAGCAGCATGCTCGGAAACGTTAGGTGAAACACAGAGAATCTGTTTTTTCTCTACTGGCTTTGTAAGAGAGAAGATGATGGCAGCCTCCTCCACTCAAAATTGCAAGCACTCTGCCCAAGGGCATTAAGGTGAGAGGTTTTTACTCATTTAATAAAGCTGTAATGGTTTTCCTTTGGTCAACATGCTAAATTTGTCAGTAAAATGCTTTGGGGAAGACATTTTGAACACTGTCAGATCAATGGACATAGGATATATTTTATTTTTAAAACCACTTTATTCTTGATATAGCCCATGACCCCCACCTCAAATAATGTAGGCCTTGGTACATGGTAGATTTTCTTGTTGCTAAACTAAGTGGCAATTTTAATCAATGCACTTCAGTGCTTTTCCTCATGCTTCCTGCAAATCATATTGTGCACTAATTACCAATGCTGCAGACACACACTGGGGAGTAAGTAGCATTTGCAATAATCAGGCTGCACAGGGAACATCAGAGAAAGGGTAAAACAGCCTTGCAAGCTTTGGAAAAAAATTATGTCGATTTCATTAAGTGGTACCACCACTGCTGATTCTCGTTCTTGAGTATACTAAACAACTTTTTTTTCCATATAAAATAGAACAAGTTCAGTAGCCCAGATTAATATTTCACTATAGGGAGAAGCTGAACAGCTGATCTTCTGTATGTATTTATCTTGAATGAATAGCTTGTTCACATTGTGGGAAAGAAAAGCAAATGTTAAGAAGAAGGAATATAAAGACACTAGAATTAAATCTGGGAATTGATTGTGAGGGACGTAGGGGGATGATAATGCTGTCATGGCTTGAAACAGTAAAGGCAGAACAGAAGTCAATGTTGTTAAGCTGGGAGTGGTTAAAAAGTCAAGTAAAAACATTGACCCCATCATACTGTTCAGGTGCCCACTATTCCTCAAAGTTTCTTCTAAGAAGTGAGGGATAGGTATCGAGATCAGGGAAAGCACAGGATTGGAGAATCCTGTACCAACAGTGATAAGTGCACAGAAGATGCAGATTCAACTGGAAGACTAAGACGGCAATAGCCTCCCCTGTTATAGCACTCAGCATATTCAGCAGTCCTGTCATCCAGCAGAAGCTGAGTGGACATCCCCTTCTCCCTGTCTATAGTCTTCAGCACCCCACTAAAATGCACTGATCAGCTCAGAGGTTTGCAGGGAATCTCCACAGAATCTCCAAGGCAAAACAAACAAAACCCAATGGAACATGTACATAGCACCTCAAAATACAGGACTGGCTACAGATCTGGTTGCAGATGAGTATGGGGACTTTGGAAGCCCCAGGTGCACCAATCAGCTTCAAGTGTAATAGTACTTTGCCATGTATAGCTTATTAGTATTTGTTTTAAGCTGGTCTGTGGCACAGACACAGTGCGTTCTCATCTGTCTGCAAAAGACTGCATGAGTGAACCCCCAGAGGGACGGCAGTAAGAGGCATAACAGGAAAAGAGCAAAAGCAGAAAGAAAGAGAATGAGCCATACGCACCCTGGGAGCAGGAGCAAAGCTGACTGCAAATTCAGTAGCTATGACACTGTGACACTGTCAGATTAAAAACCTTTGAAAAAATGTAGAACAAAACATTGTGCTATATTTGAGGAAGTGCAACATCAATTACAAAAAGCCTCCAGAATTCCTCCTGTTAATCATAGAATCATAGAATGTTTTGGGTTGAAAGACACCCTAAAGATCAACTAGTTCCAACTTTCCTGCCATGGGCAGGGATGCCACCCACCAGATCATATTGCCCATATCATATTGCCCATATAACACCATCCAGCCTGGCATAGAACACTTCCTAGTAGAGGGCAGTCATAAGTTCCTTAGACAACCTGTTTCAGTGCCTCACTACTCTGTGGGTAAAGAATTTCTTCCTAAAATCTAACCTAAATCTCTCCTCTTTTTGTTTGACACTGTTCCCCCTTGTCATATCACTACCTGCCTGTGTAAAAAGTTGCTCCCCCTCTTTTTTTATAAGCCCCCTTCAAGTACTGGAAGGCCACAGTGAGGTCTTCCTGGAGCCTTCTCTTCTCAAGGCCGAAGAACCCCAGCTCTCAGCCTGTCTTCACAGGAGATGCTCTCCAGCCCTGGAATCATATTCCTGGCCTAGTCTGGGTTTGCTGCAAGAGGCCCACACTTTTCTTGGGCTGGGACCCCCAGACTGGATGTAGTAATTCACAAGGGGTCTCACAAGGGCAGAGTGGAAATGTAGAGCAATTTTCCTCAACCTGCTAGCCACACTTCTTTTGATGCAGCCCAGGATGCAGTTGGCCATCTGGGCTGCCATCATGTATTTTTTCTCCTCAGTCTAAGCAACACCACAACTTCAATGTCTGTGGGGTTTTTTTGTGTTTGTATAACAGCAGAAATTTTGAATTTCAAACAAGAGGGAATATTCATTATCCAACAAAACAATCTATGTAAAGAGCCACCCCGGCCCTATACCAAACTAATGTGTTTCCACTGGAATAATGACACACTTCCTACAGTTTAAAAAAACTTGATCTTGCCCCACAATAAAACACACATCTAGCACACTTGCTGCAATAACTGTGCATGCAAAAGCATTACTTTCGAACTTCACCTTCATTTTCACTAGACTAATTGCTATTATTATTGACTTTCAGATTATCTAGATTTTTTCCTCCATTAATAATACTACAAACTTCGCCTGATGGCCACTAACTTTTAAAGCTATGCAAATTATATTAATACTATGGCCGAATACTCCTTCTTGAGTTAAAAATGACGAGTCAACCATTTTGTTGAAAGACAAATATTCATTCACTTGGCTATTTAACTACTGGAACTTCTACCAAACAGAATGACTGTGAAAGACTCAGACTGCTCAACAGTTTAGCTTTTACTAAATGATTAAAAGGCATAAATCCTAAAAATGACTGGGAACCAAAATTAAAGGCTTTTATAGGCATAAATATGCAAAGAAAGAAAATGAGTCTAGTGGAAGAAATTTGATCCTATTGTCTGGCATTAGTGACAAGAGTTGTTTTAGGTCTTATGCATTTTCAGAATGCCTGTAATTTCTTTTTTCATTCATATTTGAACTAACACAGATGCAATATACATGATTTACATGCATATGTCAAAGGGTGTTCATTACTTTTGACTTGTTTCCTCACTGTTTTATCTTTCCCATGATCTACAAATAATTTTTCAGAGTTAATCCTAAGAATAGGTGCAGTGCCTAATTTTCAAGAAGAAAGTAATTCCTGTTTCTGGAAAACAATTACAAAAGCTCAGTACAAAAATACAAGGTCTGTAATATACACTTCCTCCAAAACAAACAACATGAAAAAGAGAAGCTTTAGTGTCTTTGGACTTACTACAGATTTACTTATGTTAGCAATTATTTAGGCCCCTTCAGTGCAGTGTAGTATACTGAGAATAAGTAACCTGCAGCTAAGAGCAAATGGTTGTCCCTTCATGATGCAGTTTTTCCATTGTTTGAAGAAAATTGAACAAACTTCAATATCATTATTCAGTAGGACTCTAAGCTCTCACTAAATCACTTCTGTAGCATGGAAAAATGGCTGTCACAGGAACCTGACAGCAAGCAAAGACTGAACTCAGAGTAGTTTTGTAATACAAAGCTAATTCCTTTTATTACTCTGTGCTCTGCCCAGCCAAAGTAGCACACATTACTTGCCAAACCCGTGGCAGTAGCAAAGAGGAAATCACCACATAGGTGCCTTGTACGTTCTGCCCCAACAATACATGACCGTGGGCTCTGTGGAGAGCATCATGGGTCAGCTCAGAAGACTGAGGACTACCAACTTACTTTTAAGTAACTCTTACTTATAAAGGTCCTGAATTTATCTCTAAGACAGGATATCTCCTCTCACTTTAAGATGCACAAGACAGACGTTCATTGAAATAAGACTTGGAAAGAACATTTTATGGAAACTCTCACAGGTATTTTTTAGGAGATGCATATGTACTGTGATAGTCATTTTAAAGCCATCGAGACTGAGGCACAGAGTAATGAAGCAACTCTGTTGAGGTCATTGAGCAAGCTCTGTGTCCTGGTTCCAGACAGGACAGGGTTAATTCCTGCAGCAGACAGGAGGAGGCATGGCCAGGACACAGAGGTTACTCTATACCAACTCAGGTCATTGCCAGGGGCAGGGGAAAGGGACTCTCTTGTGGGGAGAGGGGTTCCAGAAAATGCGGCAGAGGGAGATGTCCGGTGTTGCCTATTATGGGGGAAGGGGTGGTCGGGGGATTAGGGGTGTGGTTTCTGTGTGTATCGTTTCTTTTCTTATACCCTCTGTCATTAGTATTGTTGCTGATACTGTTCAGTTTCTTATCTCATTGCTGTTCCCAGTAAATTGCTCATCTCTGAACCTGTGATCTTTACCTTTTGTGGCTCCAGTTGGAGAGGGGAGGGGGAACGGCATGTGGTTTTAGTAGGAGTACTAAACTGGGGAATACCATTCCTAAACCATGACTCCATGACAGAAGGAAAAACTGCTGAAGTCAAAGGCACTGGATCCAGGCTCCATCACGGAGCCTGTGCTACCTCACTGATGGCCTTTCCTTCTCTTTTCCCCTTCTCAGAGACCTGAAATTCTTCTCTTTTCTGTCAGAGAAGTTTTAGAAATTAATATCTATTGTACTTCAAGGAAAAAAACCCACTTTTACTTATGAATGGAAAAATGACATTTACACAATTGAAAAAATAAGATTAATTTTAAGTAACTAAAATAATATCCTGTGACATTTCTTTATGACGATAATTTTAGTTCACAGGACAGGTTAGGTTACAGTATTTGTATATTGGAAGACAGATATGCAATGTACAATATAAACAAACTTCCTGTAATTTCAATATTACGCAGAGTAAATGAAATAGCCTTTTAAAAAATTATATTGAATATCATTTTAATGCAAAGAATTTCCAAACAATTAAAACTGCTTTCGAAGTCAGTCAGGTGATGACAACAATACAATTCAAATGCTTGATCTCTGGCTACACCTAAGCAGTTAAGTTATCAGAAAAAATCGAACAAAGAGAACAACATAATCTTATTGGAACTTCGTTGAGAAAGTTATCTGCAAATGAAATAAAAATAACCAAAGCAGTATCATGCATTAATGTTTTGGCTTGCTCTACATCCCATAACACAAACATACAAAAAAAAAGAAGAGGCTTGAAAATACTTTATCTGCGAAAATACAGAAAAACTCAGAAGTTTAATGGTTCTTTTTTTTTTTTCCTTAAATCCTTAAAGGAATCTGAAGAGAACAGTGAATTCTGTTTTAGCAATATAAGTTGGGGGACATCTGTGTTACTTTGAATGGCTCTGAATTCACCTGTACTTGTGTGGAGCCCTGGCAACACCCTTCATAAAGAAATAAATTGAGAAGGAGATTAAAAACACTTGGAGTTATTCCGGCAAAGGCAATTTTTTACAATTCTCCAAGGATTCTGATTATTTTAATAATGATGTTTCCCTCGCCTGTCTCTCTCACTAAGTATTTTGTCCTCCTCTTTTGCATCTAAACATCAATTGTGTACAAACTGTTGAATATTTAAAATAGAAAAATGCTACTCAGTCTTTAAAATATGTGGCCAATCATTATTTTGGTATTCACTGCAGTTAATCGTGATGCATTTATTAATGTGTAAATATCAGACATTTCCTTTGGCATTCCACTCTCTGTTTGCAATTAATTAACATATTGTTATTTTAAAATACTAGTCTCTGAAAAGACACCAGATTTTCATTGGATTGGTCTCACAGTTGCAAAAGCATTTTTATATTCCGAATGCATCAAAACAGCACAATCTCTAGGCAGATACTAAGTGGGATTCACTGAAACACAATGTTAGTTCTAATGGATGGATGATTGTGTTTGGTCTTTTGAAACTTTGAAGTATAGGTAAGTCTTGATCACACAAATTAATAAATCCTAAAGCTGGAGTTAACAATAACCATTACACCCAAATTCTGCAGCTTAGCCCAGCCAATTTTTCAAAAGGTCAGGTTGTGAACTGGAGAAGATCAGGGAGGTCCACCGCATAGCTTTGTTGCCAGGCATCTCTCGTCTGGATTGTTGCAGGCATTTATTAGTATTCGTCAGCAGACTCAACAAAGCAAACAAGAAATTCAAGCACGAATAATAAAATGAAATGCTGCTATATAACCCTTTGTCATTCAGCAAATATGGGACTTTTTAGCTACATTGTTCCTAAACCTGGGTTACTACTTTAATTTTTCTCCACAGTGCAGACTGAATGAGTATGCATGTGTGTTAAATGCAGAGCTCCCTTAACAACTGCAGGACTGCCATTTAATCTGTTGGTAGATGGACCATTTCCTGTGGGAACTCTAGCTATGATTTCCAGATCCACCAAATAAATCTCAGATTAAGATTCCAAATGAAACCTGCCTTTGGCAGATAAAAAATGTCAAGATGGATATAAACAGTAAAATTATAAATTATCTAGGTGTTGCACGATGACTTGATGTGCGTTTTTTGTTTACACTTTCCCTGATATCACAACTATACAAGGCATTCATCAAATGTCACACTTTCATAATACTGGAGGCATCATTAAAACTGTTTGGCTAAGGACCTTGAAGTGTTTAAGCAGTAGCTCAAAAGTATATTTGTGCAAAGTAGAAGAATAAATTTACATATCAGCAGCAGCTCATAAGGGATGGGTAAATATTCTGTTTATCTCTCATTGTAATTCAGGTTAGTTTAAATACAGGGTTTCAGGATATCATTACAGCCTATATGGAGTCATTACATAATTTCCAAACACAGTGTCTGCTGGAGTTTTACTAAGCATGCTGTGTTTATGTTTTCTAAACCAACTAAAAACAAAGTAAACCCTCCCATCCCATTTGTCTTTTGCTATTGTCATATCAGACAATTGCTTTTCACATATAACCCCTTCCATTATCTAAATCTTAATGATCCAGAACTCCCGTTTATCTAGGCAGGGTCATGTTTCCCAATGCCCATTAATTATAGTGAAAATTCTCTTATCCAAATGTACTCAACCTCCCCTACCACACACAAACAACTAAGGCTTTGCTGAATTAAGAGTTCTAAACAAAATCCCAGGAAACTACAGCTTTAGAAGTAAAGAAAAATATTGCGATTTTAAGGGTCTGACATAAAAGAAAGACAACTCTGCATAAAGTGGCCGTAAGACACTTTGCCAATGCACCCTCTACTCCAGTAATGCTTTACTAAAGATGCAGGTGAACTCACAGATAGGAGCCTTCAATGCACTCCCTGAACAACCTGTCCTTTAATCATTTTTTAATGTTCTTGCTCTGAACTTAAGCCTCATTCTAGCTGTTATAAAAATAGAAGTTATGAAGGTTTCTAAGAAGAAAATAACCAAATTCCTCTTGCACTTGTGTAGGGTCTTCTAAAGCTCCTTCTGAAGCACTACTTAAAAATTGCTGTGCTAGTAAGTGCTGTTCTCCCTGAAGTACATTTGAAGACATTCTGAAGTTAGCTGCACTCATACTTTACACACTTAAGATTCAAAGAGTAATACTTCAAGGTGTGCATTCTCCCCATCCTTAGTGCTTGTAGCACTCAGTGCAGGTAAGGCCCTAAATGTTTTAAGCGTACCACAAAGGGTCGATCAAAATCATATTCACAGCACTGCAGTGAGTCAAGCAAATACTGGGTATCTAATTTTGCTTCTGATGAGGAGTCTTTCTGCATGTAGTCTGGCTAAAAATGTGCTGTATTCTACCACTCAAAACGTACAAGGAAAGAAACGGGACGGGAAAAGGAGAGGTGAGAATTTAAATGCATGAAGGGGTGATTATATTTACAGGAAAGACCAAGAAGTATCTAGTGATTTTTCAGTTATCATTAGCTCATTCTTATCTTCTAAGTCATGTCACACTATTCCTTCTCCTTCCATGGAAGACTTTTTCTTCATCTTCCACACTTAGTGTTGCTCAACAGTTACAAGCCACTTCTCCTAGGTTTTACTCATGAGAGTTCATCCTCTCAGCCTCTTTTCAGCCTTTTACATCTTCAGAGAAACCTGCAACTACACTTGGCTCTTTGCAAGGGGACCTCTGACAGATAGCACAGTGAATTTGATGCTGAAAGCACAGCACACATTGAAGACACTGATCAGTTGAGCCACAGGGGTGTAGAGGACGCTGCCTCTCTTGCATATCACGTAGGTTTTTCTGCATACACACCCTTGCAATATCCAGGCCTTCTTTCTTTCCCAAGTAAACAGCTCTTTATTGCTAAAACATGGTAGGAGAGGGAGACCAGACTCACAGTACCTCCTGTTGAGGCATGTAAAAGATGAAAAAGTCTTCACTATGACAAGTATGTTTAATTCTCCTTCTGCTACAGCATTGAAAGAAGGGCTTTAGATTTACTTTAGAGTGTTTACAGCTGTAGTGGATATATTCTGGAGAAAGCAGCAGCAGCAGCTTTACCATTAGCTGTTTTTTGACCCAACTAGAGCATTAGTTGAAAACCTTTACAATGCCATATTACTTTCAAGGCTTTCTTTACCCATTCATCTTTGTGTGTGTCGAAGTCACACAATAGAAATTCCAGGCAAAAAAGCCCTTGTAATTACTATCACAAAAACAAATCCACAAAAAGGTACATTAAAATCATTACACAACTAGGAGAGTTTTCTACTTTCTAATAAGATAGTCAAAGTTAGCAAAAGAAGATGATTCATTTTACTTAACCTGTGCATATGACTACATTTCTTCAATTACCATGAATGTAGAAAAACCGAAAAAACCTCAGCTCACCACCAGATAGAATACCTCCTTGGCAAATTTCCCTGCACAAACTGATTCTGCAGTTCTGTTCCAATCGACATCATCACAGCTCTTTAGAGCTAGTCTCCTCTGAAGTAGTTTCCAGACACGCAATTTTAAAGAATATTTACAAGCTGCAAGCATTCTTCCAAAGTTACATGGGAAGTGCCTATATGGGTCATAACTAAGAATTGACATCAAATTCTTAGAAGTGAAATTGGTTCGCTGACTTACATTTCAATATACGCTTTAAGTAATGGCTTAGCAATATATACAAATATATGTATTTCTATGCTCGAAAAACATAACAACCACCTTTTAAGAAAGCAAACCACTTTCCATTAAAAATAAGCAATCTATTCTCTTGTCTTAGAAATTAACAGATTTTCATTTTCGAGTCAGCAAAACTCTAATTTTTTTGTCAAAACAGACCAAAGAGTACTTAAAATTCTAAGACTTCTCCTAATTTCTGCCCTGTGCTTAAAGCATGGATGCTCAGAAATATGACATAAGCAAAAACATTATAACAGTGAAAGACTAATACAGAAGTATAGCTGCACCTATTCAAACATGGTACATGATATGAGTCAAATAAGACACAAATTTAACTCCAGCATTTGCACATTCACCACTTTTTTATCCTGATAAATCTTCTGGAAAACTGCCATATCAAGTCCTAAATGTATATATAAGTACTGAAACCATCCAATTTCAGTTTCCCTCTTGTGTTTTCACAATATGAATATTTTCACAGTTTCCATCAAACATAGAAACCCTGCTGAAATAAAAACTCTACCCCAATGCAATGTGATTCCAAACACCCATCATCACTGCAATGCAAAGATATGCCAATACGAGTTTATTTTTATAATTGAATATTATTCTAGGCTTTCTAGCTTGGCTCCTGAATATTTTTCATTTTTAAGTGGCATAGCCTTCATTGGTCTGCTGCCAATGTTCCTGGTACATTCTCTCAAGTATCCTTAGACAGAAATGAAAAAAGGCATTAACCTCCTATTAAAAACTAGATGGTGTGGAGAAAGGGAACATTTAAACTAGATACAAACATAAAATAATTAGCCTTGCACACAGACTGTTCTTTAATTCTTCCTAAGAGAACAGAACAGTGACAAAGTCTTCAATCCACACAGGGATACTATACTCCAAACAACTCGGAAAGTTAAAAAGAAAATATCACCTATCAAACACTTCAGATATGCTCCTCTTAAACACTACCTTTCTTTCAAGTATTTTATTTTATAACATCTATTAACAGGTTACATATTATCCCACATAACCGCCATAAACCTACCACTTCTCTGTATCTAATGGTTTTTCTATTTCTTAAAATTCTCATTGCTTGACTGAATTTTCATCAAGTCAGATGAATTTAATCTCGTATTTGCTTTATTGTCCGTAATTGTTGACAAATAATATAATCTCCAAAATTTCAGTATGTGATTAAAAAATCTGAATAAATCATTACAGGATTATTCTAAACCCAGCTTTTAAACTTCCAAGTAACAAGGAAGGAACATCTAAACACAGTACAGTACCGGCCACACAAAGGAAAGATATGCAGATGACAGAGCAAACAGAACACAAAATGGCACACTCTTCAACATACACATTTATACAGAAAATGAAAAATTGCTGTGATTAAGTAATACAATGAGAAAATGGACCAGAATATCTACCAAGAGCACATATTGAACATTATGTTGCTGAAATTGACCTATTATCTTTATAAGTGAATGTAATTTAGCTGTTAATACCCAAATAAAATTCTAAGAAAAAAAAATTCTTTATCCAAACCAGCATGATGACAGAAGATTTACCCATAATCCCTTTTTCTAACTTTCCTAGGAGCAGAAGCATACATAGTTACATGACTTATTAATGATTATGCTAAAGAAAAGTGTATACATTTTACTTTTGTTTATGTAACAACTTCTATTGGATACATGAATCCATAAGTGTTAGCTTGGAAGAAACAGCTGTCTAAACAGCAGAATATACTAACTTAATGCATCAGAAAAAAAATATACATGAAACTCAATAACTACTCAGTTTTAAAAATACCTATTGAGCAGCAGCAGAACATAATTTCTTGCAGTTACACAGAAAATATTTCACAGAGAATCAGTTTCATTTGCCTACTTTGGAAACCTTAACCTTTTGAACCATTCTTAGGGTATGCTGACCCCTAAAGGTCTAAAAATACTAAACGTGATTAAGCCATGACACATTTGAATTGTCAGAATAGCATTCTCCACTAACTTACACCACCATGACTATTTTTGTTTACAGAGCATATGATTCAAAAACTTCTTAACTTCACTCAGTAACAACTCAAAATTCCATAAATTAAAAGGGATCTACAAGTAGTTTATTCTATGGAATAATACAGGTAGAAATTCCTTTACATATAAAAGACAAGCATCATCTCCAAAACAGAGCATTTCTTCTTTCTTCCAAACAGACTCTCCATGAAAAACTTGACATTTATTATCTTTTGAGAGAGAACACATAATATAAAACTCAAAAAATGAGATATACAAGACCTATCAGGCTCTGACATAGAGGGAAACTTTGATGTTGACACACCTATTCCATTTTGGTTTTTTAAATCTACGTATAGTCACTTAGTAGTAAAAATCCACCTTAACTGAAGGTCTCTTTTTTATGTCTTTCCCTTTATTCCTTCTATATATTATAATCTAGTCACAAGCCACTTTCGGACAATTTCCTTCTACAAAGTCAATCAGTCATGTAATATACTCTCAAATTCAGTAGGGATTTTTTTCCCTTAAGTTTCTATCATGAAACATACAAGAATGTATCTGAGAACAATTGTGTTACTCAGCCAAATACAAATACAAAAAGATACTGGAATCCTGATGAAGATGAAAACTCCATAAACTGGAGATGTTCCAAATTAACCAAGGCTACCTTTACCTCCAAGCCTTACCTTACTGCCTAAATTCAGTTGAGATATTATTGAGAAACCCATTAATATTTGCAGATGACTTAATCATACCCTAGCCAGGAGTGAATAGCCAAGAAAATTACCTTAAGACAGACCTTCAGATTTATGGCTAACCATTAAAAAAAAAAGGTTGGAAAGTAAAGTGCAATGTACAGGCTAAGAATTTAAACAAGACTTCTGAAAGTTATACAAAAACATTTTCAATAATCCAGAAAATAAAAGTGAAGCTTTATATTCATGTAGCAGCTCTCCTGTTACTCCAAGTACTTTTAAGGGGCAGTATGTGGTTATGGCTTTTTTTCCTTTTCTTCTAAAGTCAGTCATATATCAGCAAGAACAAACACACTCCAGTCACTGCCTAGCACTGGTACAACACCTGAGGTTCCTTATTAATATCTTTAAAGTCCCTACCTTTTGACCAGTTCTCCAGTTGTTCTTCTGAACTTGTTTGATCTGGCACTGAGTCCAGTTTTTGCTTGAAGGTTTCAGAGCTAAAATAAAACAAACTCTAGATAAATAAACTTGAAACAATACAATACACCTATACTTTGCCTTCATTTGACAGAAAATTTACAAGGCAAATTATTTTAAATATTTATAATAGGACAGTGAAGTCTGCATACTTTAACAGTCAGTGAAAAATTATATTTCCCAGTAAAATATTTTTTATTCACTCATCTTGTTTTTATAATTATTTGGTTCAGCTTTCTGTTGCATGTAATGCCTTTGTTGAAATATTTATTAGTTTGTTTTTTTCTTCTACAGTCTGGTGTTGGAAGTACATGTTACTAAGCACAGCCCAGATCACACCACGCAGTCCCACTAGAGGCAACAACACTGCTCACTTTGGCACTTGTTACAGATGGTAGCATATGCTTCACCTTACAGCATTCTTTCTCCTGCTTTAATTTCCTAGATAAAATACAGGTAAAGATAAAATACAGGTAAAGTGGCCCATGACCACACCAACTCCGGATTTGCAGGTCTTTCTAAACAGCTAAATAATGCATCCTAATATTTGCATACATATTGCTTCAGACTATAGCTAATTACGCAGTTGCAATATTTCATATAATCAAAGATCTTCAAGAAATAACCTTCAATAAGATCTACAGTACAATGTTGTGCCTACCAGGTATAATTTTGTGTGTTAAAATATATGCTCTTTTATGTGTTAAAAGTTCAATTATACTCTGTATCACAAGGAAATCTAAATAAGTTTCTAATCTTGGTAACATAGTAAGTTTACCACAAATTTTATTACTTACTCAAGCACCTTTTTAGAAAGTATTGTACATAGGCCAGTTTTTGATCTTTAACTACGCAGTTGTGCTTATTTTGTATGTTTTCCCTGCTATTTTTTTTTTTTTTTTACGTTTATTAAAAAGATACATGTATCTTGAAGATACAGTGGCTGGGTCGTGAAAATAGCCAGCGAGTTGTCATTGTGATGCAAAATGTAAGAGATATATATTTTTAAAAAGTACATATTTTACAATTCAAGCAAATTATAACAAGACACATATTCTAAATAATAAAGCAGCAGAAGAAATTGTTTTCCCATACAACACCAAAGAAGCAGATTATTTAATTTTTATCTTTCAAATTATTAAAAAAATTAATTGTACAAACACGATTCAACACTAACATGTACACCAAACATTCAAGAAATAAATATTTAGCTCATATTTGTTGCTGACTATAAATGTGCATGATAAAAAAAATGCATAGGATTTGATGTGCTTAGGTCTTAACACAAAATAACAACTTCACCTCATTTTGCAGAACACCAAGTCCCTTACAAGAATCCCTCAAATGAAGCCGTACGCTTCTTCTTCAATTCTGTGTAACTGTGTTGATTTGAAGTTGGCAATCTTTTTCTAAGTTCCTCATTTACTTTTGGATTAGCTGAAAATATAGAGGGTTATTAATATCAAGAAATAGGTTTCTGTCAATGAAGCCATTTCCCTACATATTGCACAAAAAGGTTCATAATAATTGCAGTATTTTAATAAGATATTCATATAGCAAGACATGAAGAAAATATGGTATTTAATAACCTCTGGAGTATTTTAAAACATGTCTTAGGGCCTTAATGTGTCTAGTAATATACTATTTAAAACCATAATTTTATCCCTCCACAATATACAGTCATTCTTCCTCACCATTTACCCAGCTAATGAATGCCAGCAATTAGTAAAATGTAATCCCATTGCACAATCATTTTAATGCTTTTAGCACTCAGAAAAGTAAACACCAAATTAATACTGCTCAAGCCATATCAGATCCTAGTTGGAAGCAAGCAATTATAGTTCAGCTCCTCAGGTGTAATTAAATGATTGGAATGATTTAGTTCCATAAATGCAAGTTAATTCATAAGCAAGCAACAAATATACTGGGAGTAATTACAAGAAACATTGACAGTCTAAGCAGGGCATGTGCCTTCCTGTACCTGATATAGGAAAATGCTGCCCTCTCCCGGAAATAATAGACTATGGCGTAGGGAAAATTTGTGGCCGAAGTCAAGAGGCTCATTTTACAGACTTCGTCCCCATAGGTGAAATAGGTTCTGCTAATTAATAAGAAATTTCTGGTTTACACATAGAGAAAATAAAAAATATTGTTGATATCAGATTAAGGTCACCTATCAATCAAAGTGAAACAGAAAGATTTTTGGGGCTCCCGAGGGTGTGCCAACTAATTTCCCCATAATTAGGAAAAAAACCTTAGGATAAAGAACAAAATATTCCAGACACTAAGTATTTAAACTGGGTGCTCTGAACACAAACGCTGCAGTAGGTAGCTGACTTGTACACAACACTTACTTGTTCAAGATGTACCTTTACAGAAGGTGCCTTGAACATAGGGTATTTTTAGGACCAAAACTTACTGAAGCATCATTATTCGTCAGTGTTAAACTTCACCATATCAAAAACTATCAGAAGTGGCCATTAAGGTTTTCACACAAGGAATCATCAGAAAAATTGAATACAATTATTCTAAATCTTTCATTTGAAGACAATCTATTAATAATCAATCTGTAATAATGAGAGGAAATTAAAGCTGGAGATTAAAATAAAGTGTACTGGTAGACTGAGACAAAACTGAAAATACAGAAGGAAATCACAACCCAAACGCTAGAGTTCATTTTAGATCTAATTTCCTTATTCACTATCTATTTATTCAACCTGTGCTAGTGTAAAACTACTTGGACATCATGAAAGCAAGTGATAATAAAAAAGAAATTGTCCCTATCCATTGAATATAAAATGCAGCAGTCACACAAAATTCACAGTTAAGTACAATAATGAAAGAACTCTCAGATCTAACTGTTTTGCCTTCTACAGAAATAACAACTGCTTCCCAATGCTGCATACAGCAGCATGGGAGAAAAATCACACGTTGTGGTAGGATGTAACTGTTTTCCACAGAGAAACTGTCAGAAAGCTTAATTCAGAAGCACCTGATCACTCTAACCTAAAATTGTTCTTTACCAATAGCACTTTGGCATAAAAATATTGATTCATTCCAGATCTTGCTGTATTTTGAAACAAACCTGAGCTGTACACAAATACCTTTGCTGCTACTCTACTTATTATGGAAAAGAAAAAAATTATTTTAAGGAGTCGTATTATTAAAAGTTTAAAATGTACTGCACATTTGCTTTGCCCTTTGATGTCACAGTCCTATTTTTCTATTCAAATCTTGTACACTGTAAGTTAATTGCTTTTGGAAACTACTTATTATTCATGTAAAAATTAATGTGCCAATGTGTTTAAATCCTTTTAAATGACCATTCATGCATCTTTCTTCTTTAAGTACCAATGAAATCTGTCAAAGATATCAATGCAAGATGGTCTTAGACAAAGTTCTAATATAGATTTTTTCTGCTAACATAAGATTTTCATTTTCGTCAACTTTACTTAAATTCCATTAATTTTTTAAGCTGCTTTTAATAAATTCACAAGTAAAAAATTTTAGGCTCCATAGTCTGTCATTTGTGTTCCAGCTGACTTTATGAATATTAATAACAGTGTTATCCTGATTAAATAGGCTTCATATAAAATCCCTGTGAATCCTATAGCTCAGACATCTCATTTTTCCAACTCTTTATGAATTTGGATTCAGACATTAAACTGGAAAAAACCTTAAAAAACAAATTCAACGGTACATTGGTGTACCCTTAAGCAAAAAATTAGATGTTCTAATGATTCGAATAATTAAAATTGATAGGACTACATATTGAGATTTCAGGCTTTCTGTACACATGCAACATATTTTAATGAAAACATCAACACTTCACAGACAAGGGATTAAGAATCTATTATAAAATAATAATACCTGTCCTAATGCTTACCTTAAACAAAGAGATGATATAATCTTAAATCTTCATATATGGAGTGCTGATTTGGAGAAGTATTTTCCAAAGAGAAAGAAATTTGTGGATGCTTAATTACAAGAGCATACACATGAAACACATGAACATTCTGTTTTACCATAGGAGCCCAGAGAAAAACAGCATTAACTTTTTAATGGTTTATACTTCAGGAAAACCAACTTTCTTCGTAAGAATGTCAAACTGAAGCACACAGGAAATATTAATATTATCCTATGAGACTCATGCAGTCCCAGTTTCAAACTGTTAACTTCTTTCCATGCTTATATGTTTGAATTAGTTACTTCTATGACAGACAAAAATGGAAAATTAAGCTCACTGCAGTGCCTTCACTTTTTTACATAGTGCTAACTGGGATGACTGCTTCCTCATCCATTCAGGGACATATTCAGCAAAAATGCCATTAAAATACATTGCCTTTCAGTACCCTGGAATATGAATGGATTTTAAGAGAAAAAAAAACCAAAACCTAAACAAAATATAGCTTATTCAAAAGGATGGCATACCATTCCTGGTTCTAATTATTCACCAATACAAACACTTAATAGGAATTAAATTAAAACAAGAGGTATATAAGAGAAACATACATCTGCAAGACAGGAAGCTTACAGTGCTTCACTTGTGCAGTTCAAAATAGCTTTTATTACAGCTATAGCAGTATTTCCTCTCTCTGAGGTAAAAAAACCAACCTCTTGAGTGTCTGCAGAATAACTACTATACAAAGGAGCACTCCACAATAACTCCAACCCCACAACAGCACCACAGTAACACGAACGCCAATGCTTTCTCTCCCTGGGCAGGACTGAGGAGTCCATCTGAGCTGGAGCTCAGCTCCTGACTCCCGTCCTCAAGAGCAGAAGGACTATTAGAACCACTCTATATGGAGACCCAGTGACTGCAAACTCCCATTACTCGGTCTTGCCTTGGCAGGTTTTGAAGCCAACTACTGAATCATGGCCTTAGCTGCTGTGACAGGATGCAAACGCTTGCTGGTATTGACCAAATTTACCCATTCTTCACAAATAATCCTCCAGTCTCGGGAGAGTTTTTCCACACAGAGGGCTATCCCACCTGCCCTATGTCTGGTGGAACAAGAGAGCAGTTCCCACTATCCCTTGGAACAACACTGGGCCAGTTTTTGTCTGCCTTAAAGATGCAGTTAACAGTTACCATTGACAGTGCAGGGATGAAATGCCATATAGTTTATGAACAGGGAAACAGAGAATGAATTTTAGCATTATTTCCATAAGATTAATTAGATTGCCAAGATCTTCTAAAATATCCTGAAACGTTTTGCCTTGGGGCATGCTAAACTAAAAAACTGAATTTAGGAGGGTACACTACATAAAAAAACAGTTACCTTCTCAAAGCATTTCCCCAGGGAACAAACAGACAGTTTTCTTAGGCCAGGTGGATGTCAAGTTTTGATTCAATGACACACTCCTCCAAAAAGAGTCGCATTTCCTCTCTATCTTAAGAAACTTTATGGCAAATCAGAAATCTAAGGCTATTTTAAGTAAGTTAAAACTAGCTTTGGACAGTTATAAAAACACTAGTCAAAGGACAAAAGAAATAGTCAATTCAAATATTTGTTACAAGTGGAATAATACTCATCTGTTAGATATTTAAAAGTTATCAAATGAATCATACTTTGATTACAGAGGTACTTACTTTATTGTATTGTACTCCATTACTTTTATATGCTTTTAAATAAAATAGCTCATGCAAAATACTCTATTTTGTATATAAGAATACAAAACATAGGCAAATGGATTAACCCTGTAAATACAAGAATGTAGTATGAGTAGTACCTTGAATTTATAAATCTCGCACGCTAAAAAGACTTAAAGATTTTGGTTAATAAAAGTAACTTCATTGTCTGGAAGCTTGATAAAAACATTTTCCCAGAGGGCAATGTGAAGCAATAGTCCCTGGCTTTGCTGCTGGTCCTTGACCCAAAAGGAGGTAAGAAAAATGCATTTGGTTTCAACAAACCTGCGTAAATCAGAAAAGACAAGAAAGAGGGCTCAGCTATTTTTCCTCTAATGCTGCAGCAGTTTCTTCATGTTCTCACTACAAAATTTCCATCTGGTGCTTTTAATGATGGCATACCAACAGCCAAAGAGCACTTACTCTCTTTGTCATGCTTTTGACAAAGGCATGAGGGAATGCATAAAAATGCATAAAACCAACTAGTTTACAACAGGTTTCACCTACTCCTAAATTAATTGGATAAGTGACATGTACTTTCTTCTTTATTTTTGCTCCCTGAATTGAACTCTGTCTTCAAGGCTCAATTCTCTCTCTGTTCGTCAGGAAATGTCTATGCACATAGCTCACCAACAGTCTCCTATATCTTCTGCCCTCTGATTTAGTATCTCTTTCACATTAAAAATCTTCATTAGCATTTTATTTACTAAACAATCTTCAGCCTGCTCTGTTGTTTTCTTCCCTAGTTTTTAGCTGTCCTTCGTCCTCCAATTATTTTATTTTTCCTTAGTTTTGTCTTCTCTTTGGCAATACATGCCTTTTCCCTTCCCCCTGCCCACCATCTCTTTGAAATGTAAAGAAAACTGCAGAGTCTTGTCAAAGACTATCTCTCCTTTTTTTCACAGCTTTTCTCATCTTGCTGTGCACTCTGTGAAGCAGCTTTCTTCTGTAACACTCTAACATTATTTTCATTCTAGTAATGACACTATGGCAGGCTTTGATCAGGTGTGAAGAGCCAAATCATTTAGCCATCCTTCAGTTTTGGTGTAAACACTACACTGGCCTTATAATTCAGTATTATACATCACATTATATATTGTTATAGACAGCCAGCTCTCCATTCCTAAACAGGTTACAAACAGATTGTGATTTCCATAGCCTTTACAGATAGGAACAAATATGTGCATTTTAAACTAGCTGTTGTCTTATCTGGAGCCAAAAGAATACGCAATAGAATATTTTAGTAGAATCAGCACTACACAGTGGTAAGGGCTACCTGTGTATTACACTCAGTTGACAGGATGACAGTCAGCAGACAAAGGGAAGTCATTAAACCCTCTATTTGGCACATCTGAAGTGCTGCATCCGGTCTGACCTGTTCATGGATATCCTGAAACTAAGTCCAGCAGGTGATTCAAGATGATTAGGGGTCTGCAGGACATGAGTTAGGAGGAATTTGCAAGAGTTTGGTTAGTTGGTTTAAAGGAGAGAAGGCTAAACAGGCATTTTATTAGGTTTTAGCTGCCTTGTGAGCAAATATAGAGAAGACAGAGACAGATCCTTCCGACAGAGACAAGTTGTAACACAGAGAACTCAGAGTTATGGGTAAGAGAACGTTTTTCACTGTGAGGAAGGTCACTGAACAACTTGCTCAAAAAAGTTACAGAATCTCTGTGGCTGGCCATGGGCAAAACTCCTCTGGATAGATCAACCAGAGAGATTGCCTAACTTTGGAGATAGCCCATTCTGAACTGGATGATAAGCACAGGTCACTTCCTGCCTAACTATTTTGTTTTTCTAAGGATTGCAACAAAACCCACCCACCAGAACTAGAATTCCTGTAACAGAAAAAATGCTAGGTTGCTTTCTTCTTTACAGTAGAACCCCTGACCAACCAACAGCCAAACAGCAGTGAGGCACAACCAAAGACAACCCATGTGGCAGACAGGCTAAATACTAACAGGGAGGGAACAGTCCAACAGCAGCACCGGCACAGCATGTTGAGCCCTACTGGTCTTGAGCACCCTATTTTCTTCAGTTTACTACATGACTGGATGATTTGGCATTAGGCCAAATGTCAAATACTGCTTTGCACACCAACCTTCAGTAAACCAAAAATGGACCACTGATACAGTTATTTTACCTCTCTTTCTGAAAGCTGGGGCCTCAAGTCCAGCAAAATCCATCCCTCCCCCAAACTTGAGAAAAAGTCACTGTGACTGAAGAGCTCCAAAGCTAATTATGGAAATGGACTAATTATGGACTCAAGAAACATGAGTCTGCAGTGCTTGTGTTTGCAAAATTCATTGTACAGGATATTCAATATACTGAAATTCCCAAATCCCTAAATCATAATTTCTTTTATCACAGAACTACGTTGCTAGCCCCGGTTTTACCATAAAAGCAAAAAATAAAATCACAAAAGATTATATACACATAAAAATGTGAAGCAGTAACTTAGTGCCAAATTCACAAACCACTAGTACAACTAATAGCATTAAGCAGAAATTACATCTCCTGCCAAAAACATTCCAATTGTTTGGCTGCCTTTACAAAAAGAAGTAAGATTGAACAGGGACTTAGTAAAGAAAGGGAGGCAAAAAACCACACTGATGCAGCCAACTCACATTTCTCAAGACACCTTTAAATAGCGCCGTTTTTCCTGACAGCAAATGCAGTAAAAATAAAAAGCATAAAGCCTACAAACAGTGTGGATATTGGAGCCTGACCAAAAACTATCATGAGCACGGAACATGCAGAGGCCTGTCAGAAACGTGTCAACTTTTCAAGATCCAGTCCTGTACATGGGTACTGAGAGGGGCCTGTTGGTTTCCTGCAGGGAAATACAGCCACAGCAGTTATGTATCTGTCAGGCTGTTTTAAACAGCATGAAAACACAAATGTGCCTCCACCACTGTTATAAAGCAGCAGATCCAGTGCACTGGTTCTACCCAAATTAGGCAACTACTCCAATTCTATACTGTATGCTTCAGCTGCTAAAAGGAATCCCATCACCTGAAATTTCACATGCTAAAAAGCTCAGAGAAATAAAATAGCACTGACTACACATTAGCCATATTTGTTCTTTACAAGCAAATTAACTAAGCTATCATTTTCTTAGATGACTACCTGAAGAGAACATCATCCTTCAACTACAAGCGTAATTAAACCATGCTTGCACAGCAGTAAAAGCATAGGAACATAAAGTGTTGCTCAGGGGTGAACACAGACATATATTTTGACTCAACAAACACACAGTCTCGCCTGAACTTCTGTTTTTTGGTTTTTTTAAGTTTAGCAACTAGATCCAGTACATAGTCCCTCACTGACTATGAGTACTAACTTCACCCTTGTAAGCAAGAAGTGGAACTTACAGAGAAATGGCACACTTCAGGATGTGCCCAAAGAAGGGCAATGAAGCTGGTGAAGGGTCTGGAGCACAAGTCTTATGAGGAGCTGCTGAGGGAGCTGTGATGCTTAGCATGGAGAAAAGGAGACTGAGAGAAGACCTTGGTGCTCTCTCCAACTACCTGAAAGGAGGTTGTAGTGAAGCAGGGGTTGGTCCCTTCTTTCAAGTAACAAGAAATAGGTCAAGAGGAAATGGCCTCAGGTTACACCAGCAAAAGTGTAGATTGGATATTAGGGAAAATTTCCTCAGAAAGGTTTGGCAAGCTTTGGAACAGGCTGCTCAGGGAAGTGGTGGAGTCACCATTCCTGGATGTATTAAAAAGATGTGTACATGCAGTGCTAGGGAATATGGTCTAATGGTGGTCATGGCAGTGCTGCATTAATGGTGGGACTTAATGATCTCAAATGTCTTTTCCAACTAATATCCTTTGATTTTACGTTTGCTACACTCCAACAACAACATTTCTGAGCATTTTCAGCACCTGTGCATTGACTGTGTGCTTTACAACATGCTTAACATGCACGATATATAGCATGCCTTATGTGCAGTTGTTTATTTAGGTTCAATTAGCAGGCTAGTGATTTTAGAAACTTAATCCAGATGCTTCCCTGAAATTTATTGCAATATGAAAGAAAGCTGAAAACCAATATAATTCAAAATAACAAGCTACACATTCAGAAACAGTCTTGGACTCCCAGAGAAGAATCAGATATTCTGAGGCGGGCCAAAATACAATGAGAACCACAGCGGAGTCAGTGAAATTAAGTCTGTTGAGAATGTCCAGAATTTAAATGGAAGCTAAAGACTGAAGAGGCTAAACCTGAAAACATTCAGCACCACAGCAATTGCTGCACTGTTTCCTGATCTTGCACCAACAAAGGAAGGTACAAGATTAAAGGGGAGCCACCATAGACTTTGAATCAGTGCCAGGCAGATGGAAAGAAAACTACAAACAAACAAGCAAACAACAATGAAAATAAAAAAAAAAAGGGAAAAAACAGGCATTAGCTGAAGATTAAAAAGTTCATTAAGATCATCAGTCACATCACAGATATTTCTGACAGTGGATCATTTTCCCTGCCAAATGTTAAGAAAGAAATACAAAACAACTACATATGAGGTTACCAATCAAACTGCTGCATTTTTTTTTTATGTCAGGGAAAACAACATATTTATCCCTTAACTCTAGTTTGGAAAAAATCCAAACCCTTCTCTCAGCTGAAACTTACAAAAAACAAGCAAACTTCACCCAGGAGACAAGAAATTCCTTCTATGAAAAGAAAAAAATCTGTCTAAAATGTTAAAAGTTACACACAATGGAAAACTTAGTTACAAAAGGTCTTCCAAAGCAAGGTGCAGGACAATTTTAAACCCAAGCAGAAATGTCAGAACACACACAACGAAAAGCCCATCATTTCTATTTTTTTTCAACCAATGAAATAGTCCAGTTTTGTTTTGTTTTGGATTTTTTTGGGGTTTTTTTGGGCTGGTTTTTTTTGGGGGGGGGGTGTTATTTTTAATTTTTTAGTATTTGAGTTCACAGTTCATTCTCATTCTTCAGTCTTTTTATTATTTATAAAGATATGCAACACACAGAATGAAAAAGCTGGATAAACATGTTTTCTAAAAACCACAAATTTCTTTAATTTATTTACTGGGTTTTGAAGAAAAGTTCATTTTAAACCCTTAGTAAGCACATTATTCAGCCAAACCCATGAAAGTCATTTACCGTGGAGAAGCCCTAAAGAATTCCTCTGAGAATATAAACTACAAAGAGTTTCATAGAAGTTGATGGTTACACAACTGACGGAAAAACTTTTTATTAGCGGTTCTGAGCCTTAACATTAGATTCTTTCCACACATAGAAATGGAAAAAAAATCCTAGAAAAATTAAAGACCTAGGATTATCTAGCCATTTTCAGCAATATTACTCGCCTTGGGGTTTTTTTGGGGTTTTTTGTTTTTGGTTTTTTTTTTTTTTTGGTAAAAGGAAACAGGTGGATTTTTTTCTTTCTTGCAAGTTCATCTTAAATTCCAACAGCTTAATTATTCCTTGATTCATCAAGATACCTTCATGTTTTTATTGCCAAAATACTGGAGCTGAGACAGCAGCTGAATATTGGCCCCAGACAGTTATTCCTGGGTGGAGCTAAGGAGTTCTACATCCACTTACTAGATGAAGGAGGAAAAACCCTTCCATAGTACTTCTGAAACCCTGGCCTATTTTGATGACTGCTTTCTTTTGCACATAATTTTGTGCTAATATTTTGAGGCTTGTTTGTCAGATATTCTGGTTACTATGTATTTCACTGCTTGGCATCACTAAAAGATGAAAATTTAGAAAAAATCAAGACTTTATAGCTATAGAAGTGTAGATAAAATACAAGATTAAAAAAAGGGAAAATCTGGCCAGCAGTTCAAATACTCAGAATAATTCTGAAGACATTCTTGGACATTGTGAAGTTGCAAGACTTGCAAGCTCCACAGTTTTATCTCCCCTTTCATGCTGAAGGAGCACCTGACAAAGTTAGGTATGTGCACTAGTATGTCTTCTGTGCCTAATCATAACACTAAGAAAACTCCTAAATAACTTCCTCTCTCACAGTCCAGCTAGGAGGAAAGAAGAGAGAAAGTCTTCTGAAATATTTCCTAAAATTCATTATAAATGAAAGCAACATTTTTTAGTGCTGTGCTTTCATAACTCCTTACTGTCAAAGGCAAATCTTAACATGTTCAGATTTAAATGTTAAAAAAAAAAAAAGGCATACTTTTTCTGGTACAAGTTATGACCCTTTGACACTGCTTTCAAAGTGGTCTGCAACATACATCTTTTACTTTCTTCAAGACTTTAAAGCCACGATATCTAATCAATTATTTCTGTTCATATTTCTGCTTATGCAAAGAAAGTATTCCACTGTAGGTTCTTCAGCTGGACTGTGCATCTGCTGGGCAGTCTGGTTTGGGAAAGGAGGTATTTTGGAAAGGCTGCAGTTTTTGCCATAACTTGTTGTCTGCCTGAAAAGGGTTAAGTGAATTTAATTTAATTTACTCACCACACTGAACTTAACTGAGGTGTAAGATTATTTTTGTTTTTTATCAAGGATATTCACTACATATTAACTAAACCTAAGGAAAAGGTAGTTCAGTACTTATAAGGTTTTCCGCAGTGCTTTCAGGACAGATTGAAAAAACACACCTACACTCAGATATCCATTAATAGACACCTCCCTAAAAACCTGTTTCTCAAGACATTTGAGAAGTCCAGAGACCCCATAACTAACAAACTCATGCTCTGATCACATTTTTCTTTAATCAGATGAGACAGAGTTTAGTTTCAAAACATTATGGATAACATCTGATAACTTTTATGAACTTCTTTATAACTGGGGTTTAACATTAATCTGAATGAATTTCTATAGCAACTGGAACAAAATTTTCCTTTTTTTTACAGTATGATTCCTGTATTACTAAACAGCAACACTTTCATACATTATTATACAGAATTACAGTTTAAAACAATCACTGGTTTTTATTACATGTGGGATTTTAAAGTGCTGAAGATGTACAGATAATTCTTAATTTCCCTGACCTCTCTGACTAACTGAATGGCTGCATTATTGAAAAGAGTCATATGTAACACTAAATGGGTTCTCAATTAAGTACCTAGTTTGAATTTTTTTTTTTAAAGTTGTTAACTTTTAAGGTAAATTTGGAAACAGCTGGAGGGGAACCTCACAATGAAAGCAGCCTATGCTATTTATAGTAAGTTTTCTCTCTAGTGCAAGACAGTGAATGTTTGCCAAAAGAATTGTACATCCAGGAGGGTTTTTGAAATATGAAAGATACTTTTAAACTATGAAGAGAATTATAATTTTTGCCTAATATTTAGTAACCTTCAGATACTGTAATTCCACTTCAGATCCTGGAAAAACATTCCGGAGACAAATATTAGTCTACCACTGGATAGTGAAGAGGAGGAACAAAATTACATTTCAAGGGGAAACTGTTTTAATTAGAGTTACCTTGTACACCTGCACACCAGTCACCTTCAGTACATTGTGCGAAGTGTTACACCCCACAACTCTGTTTACTCTTGCTACCATCAAATTCTGAGTCCGTAAAGCAGGAAGCTCAAGTTTGCTCCCAGGCATATTTATATCACCCTACATTTATGCTGCTGTAGTGCAGAAAACTAACTTAAACACCCTTAACTGGTTGACTGTACATCCCACAATAACAGTCTCTGGAGACACCCATCACACCCTAGTCCATAACCTTTATGACAAAGGAATCCTTCACAGATGCTTCATTCTTTTGTATTTCAGGATGGCATGAACAAACAGGTGGACCCGGTCCACTGGTGCCCTTTCACAATTGTATTGAATCAGGAATGGCCTCACTATGATCCTGAAAGAAATCCAATTGGATCAAAAAATGGAAGGTGAGTCTATTCTCATAGGGAGCTGCATTTCTGTATCTGTACTTCTGCAGTCTAATAAATTTTCAGCATATGGAAAGAACAACTGATTCCATGGAAGCAGACCTCAGTGATCTGATCAGCCCAGCAGATGAAAGCTGCTGAGCTCCTGCCTGTGCAGAAGCTTACCAAGCACTATACTAGACTCCATAGCTGTTAAACCATTTGGAATGCAAAACCATTTACCCTGAATCCTACCTGACAAACCAAAGATCAGATTCTGACCCTGAAGCAGTGGCCCTTCCTTTGCTGAAGCAGAACAAGTTACAAGCTTATAAAAACTTACAACTTCTGAAGAAAACAAAGACCATTTGTAATCCCAGTACTTAGCTAGAAGAGCTGCTCAGTGTCACCAGCTCCTCACCCTCCAGCTGTCAAGTCACTATTCATTGCCACAACTCTGATGTGATCTAAGTCAGGCAACAGTGGCAAATTCCTGACCTCAGTGATACTGGTACTTTGACAGGAGCCCAAAAAGCTGCACTCTGTAAAAAAGCAACAGGTGCAGAACCCCTCGTTTCCGAATAAAGGAAGCCGATGAAGACATGTTTTGGAAGCCAACACATGTGAAAAATGTCCAGCTTGATGAAATACCTGTCAGGTCCAGTAACATTTTTTTGTGAAGTGGATGACGTATCAAGAAGTTTATTTTTTATTGTCCTAGGACTCAAAAGCTCCAATACACTACATATGAAAAACCTGTCATTGAACATTACAACTTATTTATTAAATGTGTGTGGTAAGATGAGTGGCAGCGATTTCAGTTCACTACCTAAATGTTTCAAATTCTGGCTTGCAATTTGGTTACTGAGAGGTTGTCTTCTTCTTTAGTTCAAACTGACCCAGATGCTCAGCTGAGGTACCCAACACAGAGCCACTTCTGTGAGAACCTAGAATCCATTTTATTGTTCTGTCAAGCCTGAAAAACAGTTAAATTTCCTTCTCTTTAAGACATACCAGAGATCTCATTCTGGTTAAAATAAGCCTTCCTGATAGGAAGCAATTTATTACAGAAATGTACTCTCAAATCATGGGCTCCACCATCTACATAGCATTTGGACCCCATTAACTACATCTCCAGCACATGCAAGAGCTTTTGAATAGGGCCAATCTAATTTCTCAGTGTTACCGCAACAACAGTTCTATTCGCACTCACAGACCTCTCTACTTTAATCTCTACTTAGCAAAGGTATGTTAATTTGCCTACAGGTAATATACAGGAGGATGCTGAGAGCATTGATATCTATTCACTCCTTTGAAAAACCAAAACCATTCTAAGCTTTAACACTATTATGCAAGTAAAGAATGTATAGTAGGAAAGATGGTGCTTAACAGTTTCATTTTATTCACTTTGTATTTTCTGCAGTAGCAATGCGTTTTGCAAGTGAAGGGGTTCCCTTTTACTGACCTTGGCATTCATCAGGACCATACTGTGATTTATATTGAGAATTCCAGGCCTTTATCTGATCTTATAAATAAATGTAAAATACATAAAACAATTATCCTAGTGTAAAATTGAATTTTATCTCTCTGTAATCAGCTTTTGTCTATGATACATATTTCTATGTTTGAATACAATTCAAAATTAATAATAGGTATAATTTATTTTCTGACTTTTCATTATCTTGACATTTTAACAATCTTTTTTTTATATACTCAGGCTTTAATTTTATCTAGGGCTTCAACCCCACAGTTCCTTTTTAGACATGTACAATGTGTCTTTCAGAATATCCATTCAATGAATGAGCCTGCTAAAAGAACACACTGGCCATTTAACAGACCAAGAAAAAGTATTAAAAAATAGCAGGGCTTTATAACAAAGAAAAACACCACATTATGAAAGAAAATATAGCACTGTATGTAAATTACAGAAAAACCCCACACATTAGAAGAAATCACAAGTTACAGTGAAGAATTAGAAGTAAAAAGTAGAGTTCTGAAGTTGGTGATTCTGGAAAATTATTAACAGACAGCTTAGATTTAATTTTTTTAATAGCTAAAAGAGACAGCCAAAGAAGTCCTTTTCCTGTTAAAGCGCAGTCACCACTTTATATTGAATGCCATAGCATTAACAATTTAATATAGAGATTAGTCTTATCTGGACATGAGGCTTTCACTACTTTAACAAGTAATTTTTGGCCTTAAATGTAATTTATACAAATGCACCAATCTAACAGTTTACTTTCTTTTCTTGGTTCAATTAATTAACTTCAACTAACTGTCCTCAATGTTTTACTACCTCAGACATCAAAGAAAGTATGTCTCAAGTTCTCAGTACGATGTAAGGCATAAACAGATTTCATATGCAAGTGGTACAGTTTACACAGAAGACTTCATTTAAAGCAAAAGACTCAGAATTAGAGAATGTCAGACAGGAAATGGAAAAAAAAAAAAAGACACAGACATACACAATACAGCATGAGAAAATATCCTAAAGAGATTGTGATGAATAAATACAAGGAATGTCATGGCTATATGGACTGACAGCAAAAGTGTCACTTTCCATACAGGGCAAGAAGTCCACTCTGCACAAAGCCGGACTGGCCACACCACAGCTATTTGTGCAGCAGCAATGGGATTCCTTCACGTCTGCAGCAAACGTAACTGCTCACTGGGCCTTTGTGATTAGAGGAGGAATGTGATAACCACGGTGGTCTAGACTGCTGTAAGTAAAAACAACATGTCCCAAAATGAGTGGCCCTTGGTCTGAAGTGGCTGTGGTCAGGATGAGGCATGTTTAGGAAGTAGTCCCTCAAATACCTTGTGATAAACACATGTGGAGAAAATAACACGAAAGAACAGTGTAGTTAACTGAATAAAAGGTTAAAGAAAATAAACAATATTTTTGCAGCTTAGCATTTATTTGTGAACTGTTGGTGCAACTCAATGCTTGACAGAAAAGCTATGAGGCTTTTGGTAGCTTGACAAGACAATCTACAAGCTTGAATGAAATGTTCAGCTTAAGGAATTAGAATAAATCTGATGACTGATGTGCTACTGAACGTGACAGACTGTCATCTGTTTTAAACAGGATCTCTGTTGGATGTACCGAAAGCAATATTTTCCCATTACCTTAAACATACTAAGACTTTTCCCAATGAATTCTGGCTAATCTATTAAGACAAAAGATCTCCCCAAACTCTTGCCATTTCAATAAAATAATAAAATAGCCATTTGGTTTACTTGCATAATTAATTCATGCTGACACTGTACTTCTGTGATTTATTTACAACCAGTCACAAAAGCATACAACAAAAACAATTTCTCTAACTTCCTGAATTAACTACAAAATAATAAAATACGCACAATGAGTGATTAAAGCAGCTTATCTAAACACTATTTGTATACAGACATTCACATGTAGAAAGATCAAATAGTTTATCTATTATCAAAGCAGATTTTACACAAAAATAGGTACAGGCATTCCCTAATAGTTTCTGAAAATCAAGAAAAAATGATCAAAAAACCTACAGTCAAATGCTATTGCAACACATAGGTAGGGATATAATTTATAAAAAGACCTTTAGTTTTAATTTGGCCAAATCCTTAAAAATTGTAAACCATTACTTTAATAATATACATAGACACATATAAACAATGTAAAATACAATAAAAATTCTTGGGATGTAATTTATGCCATTTAAAAAACCATATAAGCATCAAAAACTTTGGCAAGATCTAGGGTGAAAAAGAAATATACCTCCTCTAGGTAAACAGTCCCTGTAGGAATTATTAAGGCGTTTTACCACCTCCTTATCCTAGAGATAATGACTCAAATCTGTCCCACAAACACAAAATATGGGAAAAAGGATTTTGTGATATCCACCTGGAATCTGTACCTTAGATATAGGAAATGGGCAAAACTGCTCATTGATGGATAAAGAGCAGAAACGTCAGTTTGAACCATACTGCATTTGCAAAGCTGAGCAGGGAAGACAGCACAACTCCCCAGCTCCAAAGGGGAATACAATCCACCTCCAAAGAGGAATAAGAATGAAACCACCTCCAAAGTCATTCAACCTTCAGAAAAGGCTAAGGGTCAAACGTGCATTAAGATACATTAGTTATCAGGTGAATTTCCCTCTTAGTTGATTAATTGGCGTTCAACTACAATTTCACACAACACATTTCTAAGAACAGAACAGACCATATTGCATAGCTCGTAAATGTCAGTATTAGACTAATTTACCTTGCTAGTTCTCTTAACTGCTACACAAGACTACCACAATTACTGGTAACTAACCCAGGAGAAAAACTGTTTCTAGGCATGGACCAGATTGCAAGTATAATACCATGTTTTATTGACAGAATAGAGTTAAGATTTTGAAAGATGCTTTGCCATTACTGCTTATATGTCCAAATAAAAGCTAAACTCAGAATATTAAAGCTTTGCCCACTCCGGCTGCAAAGATGCAAATTTAAGTCATAGAAAGGTTTAAGGACTTCAGTCAAAATACTTTTGCTTGTATGACTGCAGCTATGTGTCCCTTCTCCCCCCATTTGCACACAGAAACCACTCAGACCTCAGAAGACCAGGAGATCTTTTCCAATCAGTTGTTTTATAACTGATCAATGAAGAAAATCACAAACCTCTGCACAATCTAATGGTTTGTTCTGTGTTTTGCAGTTCTTTATATGGCTCAGTTACCATAATCTCCTTCCTCACGTAGTGTACCCTGCTAACAAAAACCACTGTGGCAGGGATAAAATGTCATGCTAGAGGCAACTATCAATAGGTCTTTGAGGAGCTCTGTACAGTCAGCAGAAAATCGTATTATTTATGCTTATATCAGAATTACAAATTAATCTGTTTCATTTACCACCTGCGATCTTTTGGATTTAGAGAGAACCAGAGCCTAGAAGCTCTGATACTTCCCAAAGCTTTCCACAATTGCTAGCTCTACTTTTCTATCATCTTCCCTGGGTCAAAACATCAGTCAGTCCTCACTATAACCTCTGCTATTCAACGTGCGCTGTAGTTCCCTGCTGAATGCTTCAGGCACTACATAAAATCTCTCAAAGGACTCAGGTGCTGATACACAAGGAATGCTGAACACACAGAGGTGGTCTCCACTTTCTTCAGAGCCACTGCCAAATTCAACTGATGCATCAAGCACAGAAAAACATTGGTTATCAGTCATCTTTTCATGATGTCCTCCATGCACTGGCAGGTGCAAGACTTGGTGTTTCTGTATTTTGTTTTTAAAAACATTTAAAGGCCAAGTTTAATGAAGGCTTGTCTTATTTCCCTCACCTTTCAATGACCAATATATCCACCCTGTTGATTTTACCACTCATTTCATGCATCACACGAGATTATTAAGCTCTTCTTTTGCTTCTAAGGGCAAACATTCCTTGGAATGTAATTTTCTGAACATTTTGTGTTTTCAGCTCTACCCTGTATTTCACTAAAAGCTTTACTGTCAAACCTCTGAAAAAAACCCTCCTCTCCAAAGAAAACATCCCTTCAGCAAGAACATGAGCTAAACTTCGTAACCATGCCCTTGAAAGGCAGGGAAAACTTATTTTCATAAACGTTCAAGTCAAATACTTATTTTCTGCTACAGCATCCTATTTATGCTAATATCACTGCCTCTGGTACTAACTAAATCAAAATTCAAAGAACATAAAAACATGATGGCTCAAAATAAAAGGGCATGATAAAAAAAAACAATGATGGTTTAAGACACATCGCTAATGCCAAATATATATGTTGCAACTTCCTTCATATGGGAGAAGTCACTGTTGCATAGAAGCAAAATTTCTTCTAAATTATTATTAAAATTTTAAAAATTGACACTTAAGTAAATTATATTTATATAAATTTGTAAATTCCTCCCTCAAAAATTTAAGCCATATATTTATCTAAGGGTCTATCATCAATGCTGCCTCCAATCTACAAAACGCTTTTCATAAAACATTCTAGAATGGAGTACTTTTACTATTGAAAAGATATGTTACTACTTGTACTGAGTCTGGTTTGGATGTTGTTAACTTCCTTTGTAACTGCCCACATGATACTTTGGTGTTTTGGGGTTATAGACAGAACAGTGCTGATAACATACCAGTATACTGAATATTGCTTACATTGCTTCCAGAGCATCAAAGCTTTTGTTTCCCACCAACTCTGTCACTCCAGAGAGCAGGTTGTGCATGGGCAAGAAGTAGTGAGGGGACAGAGCGGACCCAAACCAGCCAAGAGGATATTCCATACCATGTAATGTCATGCTTAGCAATGGAAACTGGGTAAAGCAAACAAGGGGAGGTGTGGTTTGTCTTCAAAAGCAGCTGTTGCTCTGAGACAGGCTGGACCTTGGTGTACTGTGGGTGAGAGGTGGCAAGTGACTCAATTTGCATAAATTTTTGTTGTTTTTAGTTTTGTTTTGGTTGGTTGGTTTGTTTTCCCTTCCTTTTCCATTGCCTATTAAACTCCCTTTGTCTTGGACCATGAGTTTTCTTCCACTCTCCTTATTTCCGTCCCCAGCCTGCTGGGCGGAGCAGCAAGTGAGCAGCTGTGCCGGGGTTGAGCTGCAGGCTGGAGCCAACCCCCCCCACGACTGTTTATTTTCTCCCTCCAAAGCACAATGATGTTTATAGCTGTGATTTGTGGCTGTTTTTTAAAAATGCACCGAAACAGTAATAAGTTGGGATACTGTCTAGAGCTTCCTCTACAAAACAAATAATTGGGTTTGAATGACCGGTGTGCTGTAGTAGTTTGCTATCATGAACCACACAATGGTTTGGGTTGGAAGTGACCTTGAAGATCACGTACTTCCAAACCCCTGCTATGGGCAGGGGAAACCATCCATCAGACCAGGTTGCTCAAAGTCTGATCCAACTATGTGCCATGTGAAAGAAAATCCGTAATTTCGTTCTTGCAAACCATAAGCAAAAGTGACTACTAAGCATTAAAACAAATAAAACAAACAAAATTATACAATTCCAGTAGAATTCTAACTCAATAATTTATTTTTGACAAATGCTTTCACAATCTCACTTTTAAATCCATTCCCTTACACCTGAATGCCAGTTTAACACACATAATGAACAGCAGGTAGAAACACATTTCCAAAGATTATTTCAGACTGCAACTTAGCCCAGTATTCATATAGTCATCAGACAAATCTGCAGGCTTTGAGAATGACTTAATTTTTCTTTTGAGATATAAGGTACAGTACAGGAGTGTTACTGCACAGAAATATTAGTCAGAGCAAAAACATCAGGGACCCACACCCTTCCCATTGTTTTGAAATGTAAACATTAAGACACTTGGAATTTCAAATAAAAAATGCAGGGCATATGTTACAGAAATGGCGTACCTGCTACAATCATGAAATAATGCTAATCTGTCAGATATCTCAAGCATCGACTTATTGGCACAAACCCAGCAAAAACCCCCACAACAAGAACAAAACATTATTACCTATTATCTCTCAAACACTGTCCTCCTTTCTCCTTTTAAAATTAAGAACTGCATTTCAAATTTTCAAATAAAATTAGCAACTTGCTATTTAAGAACTGTTCTCACACTAGAGTAACTTGTCTGTATACAAAACTGCATCAGGTAAACTGATTTCTACAGAAAGTTGCAAACAACTTGGACATTTTTCACAGTTCTACTTGCGGCCAACACAAATGTCAACAAACCCAGTCCACTGTATCATTAAGTTGAGCCACGTAACAGAGCTCTGGGCTGCAGGTGTGGACACATACCGTGCAAAGCAGGCAATACACAAGATTAGCTACTGCTGATTTTGAATTTCTGAACTGCTCTATTCTACAATTTTCAATACTCAAAAGTATGGTTAAAAAAATCATCAGTTAGCATACATGAGAAACAAAAATACAAAACTAAATCCCAGAACTTATATTTTAATCTGCTTTGTAAGTTTCTTAAGAGCTTCACACAGGACCTGTTTTTGTTGGTCTCAACCAAGATTTGCTTAAGGACATGCAGTCCACTCAGAAGTTAACTGAAAAAAAGGTGGCAAGCCACATGGGCTCTTGTCCTTGCAGCACTCTGGAACAGATATGGGTATCTCACCCAACTGCCTGCCTGTCATGAACACCACAAAACTGTCCCCATCTCAGCACACAGTCACTGCCTTGACTTGCACAGCTAATAGCAGACATTTAATTTTAAACCCATGTTCATTCATATGAATAAAACATACCACAGACACATGCTCAAGAAGCCACTCCTGCCTGGCACTCAGGTTAGAGAGGCTGCAGGTTTGCTCACCAGCCTGCTCCAGGCTGGCTGCTGGCACAGGGCTCCATCTACCGGTGTGTGATCCTGCACAGCTAGGGGAAGAGCTGGTGGGGGAAAAAATAAATCAAAACCTCAACTGCTATTTCATATCTCCATTTGCTAATGAGATATTCAGAAGACATAATATAAGACTATTCAGAAAACACTACTGTTTCGGAAGAAAACGATCAACAAACTATATGCACTCCCATGATAGGCTAAAACTGTTGTATATGTATGAAATCTTTTACTATCTTTTAATATTAGTAAAATGTTCTCAAAAACTGTTCTAAAGAAGCACTATTTTTCTACAAGATGCAGCATATGATTACACACTCCCAATTCAGATGTAAAGCTTTATTGTTCCTTCTTAATGCAGGCAAATAAGCAAACACAGATAACTCTAAAAAACTACTGAAAACTGCATAATATTTGCACAATTTTAGGCATTAGAGGTGGTCCTTTTCATTTAGAAGGGAACTCCTCAAACATGCAGAAACAAAGAAAGTTTCAGAAGGAGACTGCTATCAGTATTCATCAAGGGTATTTCTGTACAGTGCCAGCTGCAGCTATACTACGTCTGACTTTGACAACTGCTGTAGTCATCATGCAGCATTTCTCAAATTGAGCCATTTAAACCTTGCCTTAATAACCCCACTGTGCCGTCAACTCATGTCTGGGAGTGAAAAAGAGCAGTATCTTTCCCTCCCCAGTGCCCTTTGTGCCTGTCAGCCAAGGCTATTGAGCTCTGGCTGCAGAAGAGCAGACTAAACAGAAAGCAGCAGAAGCAGTGCTATGCCTTCTGTGCAGCACTTCAGGAGGTGCCTGATCTTGCCAAGGGCCAACAGCTGGCTGACCAGTCAGCCCAATTCCGTTCTCCAAGGCAAGGCCAGCAAGATCAGCAGCTGACTTAGGACCTGGTGCAAGAAAAGAGTGCAGGAAATGGACAGTGAGCTCCACAACTCCACCTCACCTCTGCTCTTTTAAACATCCTGCCTCACACTTGACACCATGTTGAAGGCAGCTGAGCAGGGTAAGGGAATCGTTGAAACTCCCACATTCCTCACACAGTACCTAAACACAGGAAAAGATGAGTAATTTCATCAGGAACACCTGAAAACAACCAACCGATGGTCACAGCAAGAAGGCAGGAATGGAGCACAGAGCCATAAAACCAAGGCTCTACATATTATCCTATAAGCAAGGAGAACTGGTGAACAAGGGCATCAGGGAATTTACACAGCTCCTCCAGTGGCTCAGTCTTCCCAACTTAGCTTGTTCCCCATAAATGACAGCTGAAGAGACTAATGGAAAGAAAACCTCCCACAATGAACTTACACAGCCCCACAAAATGAGAACAGAATACTGTCCTTTTTTTTTTTATAATTTTAACTTGAAAGAAAAGCAAATTTAAAACCTTAAAAAGGGCTTTTCACTTGCTAAATTTGAACTTTAATCAAAATGCATTTTAAAACTGAGCAGAACTATGGGGTTGCTGATGTCTCTTTAAGGAACAATGACATCAATGCAGGCTACACTTGAGAAGGATATAGGTGTGGAACTACATCCTTTTTCATCATAGAGTCAGGTGCAAAGAGAGAAGTTAAACTTCAAGATTCCTGTGGTTTAATGAAAATAAATACCATTACAAACAGATCCAAGAACACAGACGCATTAAACACTGTTTGTTTTTCTTCAGATATAGATCATGGGAATGGAGATATTTAACTACTTCAAGACTAATTTTTATTTCATTTCAAGCTGTTTATACTGTCAGCAATCTCTTGGTATCACGACAACTAGCAGAGGCCAAAAAAAAATAGAAAAAAGTGGAAAAAAGTCAACTAGCATCTGTGAAAACAGCTTTAAATTGGTATTTGATTGATCTAAGTATTTGATTGGCCTGCTTTGATTACACTGAGCAACTGAACGCCCGCGATAGTTCCTGCATCACTCATCTAGTAATATTTGTAATAAAGCAATTCAAACTGAGAACACATTTCTATAGCTCTATAAAAATAACTACAAAATTTCAACAAATCTTAGAATTGTGGTGGGTGTTTCACAGTGCCGATTTCCTCATTACAAGGAAGGTACCAAGTAGCAAACTGGTCACACAGTGCTTATGTCAAACCTCAGAGAAGGAAAACCACAGCCTAATACTCTGCCATAATAGCAAATGGAAAAACTGCCTCTATTTGTGCACACACAAAAATCACACTATAGAAATACATAATGAAAAATACTGCTTTGTTTCTCATGCTTGTACCTAAAAATTTACACAGTCAACACATTCCCACCCACTAATCACCTGATGCTGCAAAATTCCTATAGAACCTGAAATTTTATTTGTTTGAATGCCAAACACAAGAACACATTGAGAAACAGCATCTTAAAGCAAGTCCAACTGTAGATCACAGAAATTTTAAGTAAAGAACAGTATTTAAGAAAAGTTGTGACTTTCTAAAATTAATACTAATGACTTTATTAAACTCTTCTACTGATATTAATGATTTTATTATATCAATCCCACTAATGATTTTATAGAATGGCTATAATTTAGGCAACTACAATAAGCATAAATTATAATATCCAGACAGCACACTGCATTAGATATGTATCTTCACATTTTGCCATGTAATCTCTCTCAAACAGCACTAACATTAAAAAAGAAATCTATAACTATGTATCATACCATTACTGCGAGAAAAAAATGTTTAAAAAAAGAATACATTCATTTTTGTGTAACTTTTTTCAATAGCATTGAAGACACCACAGGAATGTCTTAGCTTTTCTAATTAAGCTCAGTCAGTGTTCTCAGATCTCTTAACTGCACTCAGCTGCAAGCTGAGATACAATTTTTTTTTTTTTTTTGGTAATTACGTTTATCTTTTTGGCAGTCAATTGCCAAAATGAAGTTAAATCTGTAATACATAGAAAACAATCAACAGAAACATAATACAAAATGGTATTTTCTTTCCTATCGCATGCAATAGGCAAGCACTAATAATGGTTACAATTCCTCACCTGTTGAAACATCATAATTTAAAAAAATAAATCAATGTTCATAATACAAAGATTCATATATATTTAATTTTATGCATTAAAAACTGAAACAACAAAAAATTGTATTTTAAATAGTGTAAAAATTATACAAAAAAGAAATATTTTAACACTTTTCATTTCCAGATACCTCAAGTGCCATGCCTCGGAAAGCCCTATGCCCTTTTCACCAAGCCAATCTAAGCTTAGGATCATTCTTTTATTAAATTGGCAACTAAGAACATTTTCAAGTTCTAGTCCCACCAAGGGCAATTCACACACATGCCCACCGATGAAGTAATTCTTCAGCACTAAATACTCCCTTTACAAGTGGACATTTTTAATTTATGAGCTAAAGTACAAGTCAACCTGTAAACTGGCTTACATAAATTACTACCATAAATTAAAAACCTAGTTTACTTGCTTCAAGTACAGGAGTTTTTGATCATGGAATCATGATCAAAATTCTCTCACAGTGGAGCACCACATGGCATTTTCAGAACAGTTTTGATTCAGACACGACCCTACTCTCATTCCATAAATCCCGATGGAAACTGCCACCCCCTCCTTACAAAGACCTAATCAATAACCAAGTATTTTAATCCTTCTTTGTCCTAATACTACATTACTGAGCCAGATTAGATTTTTCTAATTTATTTCACACTTAACATTTAAATTAGTGCATAGCTAGTCAGAATATTACTATTTAAATGAACATATAACTTAAAGATCAAATTCTGTCTTCAACAGATTTACATAAAAGGACAGAAAGGATAACATTTGTCTACCAGCATGTTATACGGATCTCCTTAACTCAATTTATTACGGATTTCATGGTGCAAAAATTAATGCCCTCCAGGAGCTGAACTCATTAACAATTATTTCTTCCAAACCCACAGTGTAATCCCATGCTTCTGTGACCAATGGGAGTTTTGCCATTCACTTAAAGGGAAGTTGGATGTGTTCCTGAGTTTGCTGCTCTAGCAAGAGACACTGAACAAAATGATACCACAGACACTGTCTTGACTTCTTTCTATTACGTAACAGATACTATGAACCAGTCCCATGTATTTTAGTCCCTGCTAAAAATAAAACAAACATATTGAGGATAATTTGAATTACACATGGAGTCAACAACAAGATTATATGCCTTTTTCATTGTGAATTTCCAGAATATATTTCAGCAACTATAATGGCAACCAGCCTGTAGTCACTTTTGGACTCTACTCAGTCCTTCAACCCCTTCCCTACTCCAGAACTCACAGGAGGATTCTTGCAAGTCATCTGGTGCAAGTGTAGCAAACCCAAGTCACAACACATGTACAAATAGCCACCCAACCCAATAAATTTCTACATGCCCCTTAGAGAAAAGCACAGGTAAACAAAACAAGAATTAACAAACAACAAAAAAGGGAAGAAAATACATATACTCTGGTGGCCAAAATAAAGTTGACCATAGGCCACAGATACCACAACTAACTGTCAAAATAAAAAATGCTTTCAGAATAATTAACTGAACCACTGAGTTTTAATTCCTCTGAAAAGCAGGAAATAAATATACCAATGCCTTCGGCAAGGCTCAGCCAAGTGTAACAGTGCACAATAAATACAATAAGCAGTTTTCATGAGTAGATGTACAGTAAAATAATAAACTCTTAAACAACATATATTGCATTATGATAGGTATCCATTGGCATTCAGTTTAAATGATCACGTCTCGTACTTGGGACAGATCAGCAGTGCCTGTTTCACACATCAGACAAAAAGTTTCAAGAAATTTAATTTATTTTACAGAACAGTAACCTACATATATGAACATTTCAAAAATATGATTTATTAATACTACAAAAACCAAAGATCAATGCCAGCAATATTTCATGTGGTGGCTGACTGGAATCCTGGTGCCCACCAAAGCTGCTCTATCACTTCCTCCTCAGCTGAACAGGGGAAAGAAAAATGTAACAAAGGGCTTATGGGTCGAGATAAAAATAAGGAGAGATCACTCACCAGTTACCATCATGAGCAAAACACACTTGACTCAGGGAAATATCACATTTTAAAACACCTTCCTCCTGCTTCTTCCTGGGTTTAACTTTATTCACAATTTTATCTACCTCCACCCCCAACACAGAGCAAAGGGATGAAAACAGGGTTTGCATCCAGCTCATCACACATTGTCTCTGCTGCTTCTTCCTCTGCAGGGGGAAAACTCCTCACACTCTTCCCCTGCTCCAGTATGGGGTCCCTCCAACAGGAGAAAATTCTCTATAGACTTCAACATGATTGCTTCCCACGGACTAATTATTCACAAACTGCTCCAGCATGAGTCCCTTCCACACGGTTCAATCTTTCATGAACAAGTTCCTCCAGCATGGGTCCCCCATGGGCCCCCCTCCCAGCAAACCTGCTCTAGCATGGGCTCCTCTCCACAGCTCCACAGCACCTGCCAAGAACCTGGTACAGGACAGGCTTCCCGTAAGGTCACAGGCTCCTTTGGGCACATCCACCTGCTCCAGCGTGGGGTCCTCTGTGGGCTGCAGGTGGGTATCTGTTCCACTGTGGATGTCCATGGGCCGCAGGGGCACAACCTGTCTCACCATGGTCTGTGCCACAGGCTACAGGGGAATCTTTGCTCCAATGGCTGCAGCACCTCCTCCCTCTGCTTTGTCACTGACCTTGTTGTCTGCAGAGTTGTTCTTCTCACACATTCTTACTCCTCTCTCCAGCTGCAAGGGAGAATTACCACTCCCCCCCACTTTCTTAACTCTATTAGGAATAACAGAGGTGCTACCGCTGCTGCTGACAGGGTCGGCCTTGGTCAGCAGTAGATCCATCTTGAAGCTGGCTGGCATTGGCTCTGCCAGTCATGAGAGAAACTTCTAGCACCTTCTCACAGAAGACGCTCTGCAGCTCCCCTGCTAAAGAACCTTGCCACATAAAGCCAATACACATATAAACAATTTCTAAAATTCTAATATATAATATTCTTTAATATACCAAAGGCAACAACTCTGCAGAAACTGTCAGTTTGCACTTGAAACTGTCCCTGAAAGATGAAGGTCCACATCAAGAATCATCACAGAAAACAAAAGCCTGATGTTACAAAGCTAGCAGGGAGCTTCCTCACAAAACTAGCAGCAGAGCATGCCAAGCATCCTATCACTTAAAAAACTGGTGACTGAAAGCAGCAGAGCATGATTTTAACAACTGAGAATTCACACTGGTTCTTTCCATAGCTGTATTTCTTCTGCAAATAAAGTTTCAATACTGTTTCTCTTACTCCTTCAAAACCATTTTCCTTTCAAATGAAAAGGAAAAAGGAAGCAATCGTACTTACAGGAATACCTGTCAGTTGCAACATTAACTTGTAGTTAAATCTGTCAATAGACAGCAGCCCAGAAGGGTTGTTCGTTTGTTTTAAAGATAAGTTTAAAAATGTCGATTGCCCACATAAGATAACAGATGTAAAAGTGAAAAGAAGTCTTGGCATTGATTTGGGTAATCTGCACTAAAGTGAGCATCAAGTCAGGTCACCAATTCAGAGTTTAAAACTATTTCACTACGGAATTTCACTGCCATCAACATGCAGCATTTACTCTGCCCTATGTTTGGCAGACTAAAAAAGTAGGTAGCGTAACGATCGATCCATTAGGATATCTCTCAAGCTTACAAGTAATTTTACACAAAACTGTGATCTACAGGCAGGATGCTCTCCCCCTTCACCCTCAGCTCACATGTATCTTCTTGCTCTAAATTCTAATGAATAATTTGTTGATTATTTCCACAGAAAACTATCAAACCTGCATTTCCTCTTCTCCCCTAACCCCTTCCAGCAAGATCTGAAAACTCCCTTACTTTTTTACTAACCCAGGCATCCTCAGAAACTAAAACTCCCACAAACTGCAAAAGGCTTCATGTGGGCCATGGGGCATCATCACCCTACTCCTATTTCTCCCAGTAATACAATGTGTTGGATTTGTCTTGCTGCAAGAGAAATACCAAGCCTGGAACAAAAACTTGATTTGTTTCTTACTGGTCAAGGAAAGAGTTTAACACTGTTATAATGCATTTCTAATTTAGCATCATCTAGAATTACTTCTAATGAGAATGGGAAGAAAAGTAACATTTCCTTTTCCAAGACAGGCAAACTAATAATTAAAAGAGAAATTAAGTAAATCCAGAAGAAAAGCAAACAAACAAAAAGGCAAGAAGTATAATTAGAAATCATGTGAAAACTGGGGAAGAGATTTTTAAAATTTAACTTGTTACCCACTACTATTGGATGGTAGACCCCATCATCCTCTAAAGAACTTACAGTATCACTGCAAGAAAACCCGTAATAACTACAGAAACTATTAGCAGCAACTGTCCCTACATTCTAAAATCCTATACATAACTTCACCTCCCAGTCCCTCTCTTCACTTTTCATACTGCAACCAGAATTGCAGCAACTTCTGCTTAGCTGGACAGGCAAGACAAGTTTATCACTTTCAAGATCCTGAAATCAGTACTAATCCCTGTACCAGTGACAAGGCAGAAGTGACAAGGTGGCCATCAAACTGATGGCACTTCACTAGTGCACACAGGTCTGTCTCACACAGCTGAAGCATCCTGTCATGAATGACAACATTCTGGGTACTAAACAGCAAAATAAAACAGAACTACCACATAAGCAGCATGTTTAACTGGCATAACAGTTCTAACTCTTGTTAAACCTCACAACATAGATAAGTTAGTGTTATAATATATTTAAATAAACAAATAATCTAAAACAAGTGGTTTCAAGTTAAACCTAAGCTGCACATTCCCAGAGCAACACTGGTCAAGTATGGAAGCTCAAGGACAGGTACAAGACCAAGGCAAGCACATCCCTAAAACCCACAGATCCTAGAACCTCCAAGATTTGCAGCTCTGAGATCTTCTGAGCCAGAAGCACATTGCTGTGGTTAACCGATTTTTCTTCCACAGCTAAAGCACTGCAATTTAAGACTGTTCTAACTGCAGTTAGAACTTGCTGGAATAATCAAAAGCCACTATGGTGCTGCAGAGCACTCTGAATTCCCAGACTCGGGCTGAACAAACTCCTACAGCAACCCAGCTCCGATGACCTCAACACCCTGAAGTTGTACCTAGACCCAGCTGTAGTTGTTCCTCGGACAAACATCGGAAGGTGTGTTGTCTCGGGTAAAATAGTCCTTTGGGTACACTTACTGAATGTTTTTCTCCCAAACTGTTCACACTGAGAAACCACAGTCTTTTTCCTCAAAAGAAACAGACCCTCACAACATCATCAGGAATTCTGGCTAGCACGAACTACAATACAAGCTGAGGTATACAACTCATCGGGACTTCCTAAGTAGATTTTTGAAAAGTCATAAATATTCACAAAGAGCACAAAGTTTATTTTGGCAAGTTCTTTCGGTACGGTTTTTTTTTTCTTCAAATGTATTACTACAATGCTGAGTAACCTCCACAGTTTGTTCTCATCTGATACTAAAGACCCAGCACCGACAACGAATCCTGAATTTGTTCGGGGCAGGTTTCATCCCGGACTGTCCCGGCCCGCTTCCCAGCGCTGCCCCTCTCCCGGGAGGCGGCAGCGCGTCCGTCCCTTCCGTCCCCTCTAAGCCAACAGCCTCTGGGACCCAAACCGCGCCTCCCCGCACGGCGAACTTGCTTGCCCCGTCTCCAGCTGCGGAGCGGGCGGGAAGTCGGGCAAGCCGGGACCGCCCGGCGGCCACGGGGAGGTACCACCAACCCAG
>VZRL01003529.1:221099-264376 GCA_013397895.1 Origma solitaria | reverse complement strand
CCGGCTCAGCGGCGGCTCCTCCCCCGCCGGGCGGCGCGGGCGGGCCCCGGAGGCGACTCAAGCCCGGGGGTCTCGGGGGCAGCTTCTGTAACGGTGGGGCGAAGGGGGAAGGGGCTCTCCCTGGCTCCGCGGTCTATCTGCGCCACACACGCCCTGCAGCCCCTCGGGCGATAAGGGCGGCGGGCGGGCCCCGTTCAACAGCGGCAGCCGCCGCTTGTCCCCGTGCGCGGCTGTGCGGCACAGCCGGCACGAAGCGCTGGAGCCGCGCTCGGGGGAGGCCGCCGCGGGGAGCCGCCTCCGGCGCCTGCATGCGGGACGGAGAACGGAGTTGTGCTGCTCAGACGCCTTCCCCGTGGCACTCTCAGTCACCGAGTTACAGAGAAACCAATGCAGGGCTACAGTGGAAATGTATTTCTGTGGGTTTTTTTTAACACCTGTAGGAATGTCGACGTTACTAACTTATCACTCTGTACTGCAAACTGCAAATGTCTGTTTAGCAGTGAAAGCATTGCTGGTCAATTTCGTAAGGTTTCTGAACTAAATCGCAGTGAAACTGAAATATTTAAGTCGACCTGCAGTGTAGGGGATTTTAACACAATATCCTTCTCTTTTGGTGTATGTATGTTAATATTTCAGCTATGTAGTGTGTTTTGAAGTGTTCTTTAGCGTCTCTCTTGAGATCTAAATGCTGTTACGTTTTACATGAAAGAGAAAAGCTACATGGTAGTGTTGCTGTGTCTCATGTCAGGTATGTAAGGAAAATTCTCCTGTGGTTGAGACCTGTTTGGCTATGACACTACATGTGAGTTGGTCTTCTATTCCCTCTAATTCTCCTGGTACCCCTAGGTCCAATTCTATGCATTCCGGCCACCAATACACATTTGAGGACTTTCTTTTCATGCTAGTGACTCTGTATGCCCTTTGTTTTCAGCCTTCTGCTTTGACAGAGATGTTGTGGCAGAAGTGAAGAAGTCTGCTGTCCCAGTGTATTGTTCGACTGCTGTCCCAGCCCTTCCAGTGTATTGTATGACTCTTTATGTAGTTTTTCTGCAGCCTTGGAAATTCTAAAGCTTTTTTCGATTCTGCTTGGTACCACCCCACTCTTCCTATAAGAGAGAATGGAAAGGTTTAATCTGTCCTAGACTGTTGGAAGCCCTTCATACCTGAAGGGGTACTGAGGTGTTTTGCCACCAGATGTTTTGCAAGATGACAGATTTATCTGCCCACAGCAGTTGGCCTGTGCCTTAGTGATTCAGATCGATCTAATGCACTATCTTACCATCCTCTGGCAGCAGCCTGTTTTCGTTACAGGCTCTCATTGTTTGTGGAACAGACTGTCTAACACACCAGAAAGAAAATTGTCATTTAGATAAATGAAGAGTTTTACAGAAAGAGTACAATTGGAAAAAGTGTGTGTTTGAGGGTAGTGTAGAGAAAAGAGAGCATGGAAAATATTTGGTAATCTGGTAGGCATCAGTATTAGGGTGAGAGAATTTTCAAGAAGACAACTGATCTTCATGTAACACTTTTTTTTTTTTTTTTAAAGTGCCAGAGGCCTGTTGTATCTAGTCCAGAGGCATAATGTTAAAGATGCTTGCAACCTTCTGCTTAATGTGATGTTAGGCAGGCAAGTTCCTTAGCTCCATCACTAGCCTTAAATTTGTGCAGAAATTTCTATTCATTGTTTTTTAAATAAACCAATGAATAGAAATTCTCTAAGTCTGAACAACAATAAAATTGTACCAGGGGCTTGTTAGATGTGTGGTTCAAATGGGAGTTCTAACGTGTTAGAGGGAAATGGCTCAAACTTGAAAACTTGCTTGAAGCTCAGTGGTGTTTTTTCCTGCTAATTTATAGAGAAAGTAGGAGGTGAAGGCTTGAGCTTTGAGGTCTTCAGTCTAAAGGTTAAATTTCTCAGGCAAGTGTAGATCCAACATGGAAAAGGTAGAAGCAGGAAGAAAAGTATTGGTGACATGAGTGGTAGATACTGTACTTAGGATTTCATACTAGTGAGGGATTTGGTTTCTTGACCTTAGTTTCCCATTCTTACTTTGACTACCCTATATTGCATTTGGCTATCTCTGCAGAAGGACACAGGACTCTTGTAGATGCTTGTTATGTTTCCTGGCTTCACGTGAATGCCGCAGACACGCTAGACTGCCTTTGCTGTTTGTACCACAGCCTGGTATTTAGAGGGAAACAAAAACGAAAAACCAAAACCACCCCAAAAAGCCCAACCCCCCAAAAAGCATAAATTAATTTTAGTTAAGCTGTTTCTAAGAAAGATGTGGTGACTTGGACTCTGTCAAAGCAATGACAGGAAAGTACTGAGTGGTTGGGAATGAACAGCACAGCTCGATAGGTGTAATTGAAGGGTCAGAAATATTGTCTGCATAGGTAAAATGAGAAGTTATTTAGCATCTGCGTGTCTGACACAAAAGGATCTGATAAGAAATAATTCTGCTAGGTCAAGTGGAAAATTATTAGAGATAGGTGTAAGGTGGCAGAACAGAAAGAAAGGCATTTTTTATGCTCTATGGAAGATGACAGGACTTGTTCATGGACTTAATACAGACAGGGGAAGAGGAAAGAAAGAAATCAAGCATGACCCCTAGTCTACAGCACTGATGAAATGGAAGATACTGGCATGCTGGAGGAAGGAGAAAGGAAAGTGTTCAGTGTTTTAAGAGAAAATATTTAAACATACTGTTGGCTGTCAGAGGCATTAAGTTAAACTTGAACAGCTCTCTGCTGTAATTGAACTGTAAAAGTCAAGCATCACAGATCTCCTGCATATTTTGTCTGTGGCAAGGGGTGCAAGTGCTTTCATGTGGCTTGTAATCTGACTTCATGTGGAATGGAAAGCTCTGCTTTCTGAGAGTGAACTAAATTTTAAATGTGTACAAAGTCTTACTTGGTTTTGGCTTTGGCTGCCTCTGCTGGCATTGTTTGCTCCCAACTTTCAGACTCCTCAATGAAGGTTAATAACATAATTCAAAATACTTGGTTTGCTTGCCTGGGTGTATGACAATAGTGAGAAAAAGGACTTTGATTGAAATGTAATTGGGACACTTCGTTAGTAAGTTCAGGCCCTTCTAGTACAGGGAACTGCAGGCATACTCCTTTTCTCTAGTGGTTAATTAGTAAGCTGAGGCATGTGTGGAATTTGTAGCAAAAAAATTAAACAGAAAATAAACTCTAAACTGTAAGGTTCACTGTGAAAAAGAACAACTTGGGAGCCTCTGATTTCCTTAGATTTAGAGCAATTCTTCAAAAGGTTATTTGAGAAGTTCACTCAATGCAGGGTTCAAGCCACAAGAAGAATTGTTTCTTTAAAACTCAAAGATAAAAAAAATTGTTGTTTTGCCTGCCTGTATGAAAAAGGCAGAAATTAAAACAACAGTGTTGCATACAAAGTCGATGGATATTTCTTTCTTTGTGGAGAGGAACTGAATAGTGCAAAGTGTGTTATGTGGTACCCGGATTAATTTGTCAAGAATCCTTGTAACAGAGTGTTGGGTCAGTTTGAACGATGAAGTGCAAATGTCATAAACAATTGCACAGATACCCTTGGCACAATGAAGGCAGTGGCTGGATATAGTTACTGAAGGTTTTAGGATGCTTCTACTTGATATAGGTGTGTTCTTTTAATAACAAAAGACTGCAGATGGAGACAATTAGCTAAAACCACAGGCAACATAAATAAAATCTAATTTATATATTTAGTTGTATGACCACCTCTCTTTCTTCCATACATGTACAAATAACCTACGAACATTTTAAATTTTGGAGGTAAAAATTTGAAGAATTTATTTAACATATGTAGTAAGTGATGAATACAGAGATATCATGTTCTTCAGATCTGTAATATTTAGCTGATAATTAACACACTGAAAATTCAGTGTCTCTTTTCATAATTCCATTTAATAAATGAACATGAATTGCAAAATTAATTTTTGTAAAAAGAATTTGGAAAACTCAGATCTAAATGAGCTTTATAATAAACACTTTGTAAGGATTATTGGACAGATCTTTTCTCCCCCTGTTCTTCATATTTTCATGAAACAGCAGGGTTTCTGCTGCTCTGTACCTCTCAGCTTCAATTTTTAAATTTTTTTTAAAAATTTTTTTTAAAAAAGAGTTACGTTTCCAGCTGCATTGAAACCTAATAGGATTTAAGAGTCTAATTCTCTTAAGCTCCTTTGAAAGTCCAAACCTTCTCTCCTGAGAGGTGTTTTATTTCAGGAGTAGACAAAGTTGATTAACCTGGATAGCAGCAACTCCTTTGAACCAGATCTATAAGCAGGAGAGCCATTTAAGAGTCAAAATAAGACTGTCAAATGCAAATACAGTATTAAAACCAGTGTTTTGTCTTCCTGTTCCTAGAGGCATCAGGCAGACAAAAATCATTACAAGGTATGCTAGCCAGCATACTCTGTGAAACACCTGGGGTTATTTGGACCCTATGAATGGAAGAGGGAGCCTGATAGATGTATGGGAACCACTTGAAACAGCAGGAAAATTGTCTAATTGTTCCCGTCCCCCTTCCTGTGTTTAACTAATGTAGTTTTATTTTTATGACAGTTTTCTGGGAGTTAAAGTTAGGGGGAGTATTCTGTGTTTTCTTGCCTGCTTTTTTTTTTTTTTTTTTTTTTTTTTTTTTTTTTTTTTTTTTTGCTTTTAAGCCATGAAATTGGTATTCGCATATTACTAAAATAATCAGTTAATGCTCAGAGGTAATTTCAACTAGCTAAACACTTAGCTACACCTTGTAACTATCTTGACTTGCAACCATAATATTTTAAAGTGCTTAAACCTTCCTTTCTCCCTTTCTCTGAAGTCTCTTAAGGCTGAAATATTATCTGAGGCCACAGTACATGCTCAGTGTCTTTCACTGCCTTGATTTGGTGTTTCGGATGTTAGCAAAGACTTTACATTAAAAAACTAAGGATGGGAAGCAGTCAAATAGTATTCATTTCAATGAAACATTCCACAAGTTAAAGTACTCCAAGGGAATGCGCTTGCTGCAACCGATGAAGCCAATTTTCTCTGCTAGTGTGAGAAATTAATAGTGTGCCAACCTAGTATTGGACTTGGAGGAGTGGAGAGGAGTTGCTTGGTTTGCAATATGGTGACAAGAACTTTGGGTAAGAGAAGACCAGAATAAGGTTAAGTGCATGTAAGCTGAGATATCAGATATCCTGAACCTCCAGCAGTATAAACTGGAGAAACTGGGAGGACATAGGAACAGTCAGGAAGTTAAGACTTGGAAAGATTTCTGTTTCTGCTCAGACAACCATCTGTCTATGCTGTGTTTTATGAAACATTCTGAAAAAGAAAATGTGAAGTACCTTTGCAAGGTCGTTGTAACCCCTATTGCTTTCATCATTATACAGTTCAAAGAGAGGCTGCAGTATTTAGGACATTTGACTTCAGTGGGTCTCTGGAAATAAGGAAGAGCCACTAGGGAAGCTCAGAGAAACTGGTGCTAGTTCTGAAGCCAGTATGGTCAAATTGTTGTCTTTGCTCTCCTAGGCACTTAGAAACCATTCAAGGTGATATTTTTTAACCCTCTAGAATAAAGATCTCTGCTGCAGGCCAGTGCACTGACCAGCAGCTGAGGGTATGCAGAATGCCATGGAATGAACCAGCTGAAGTTACCTTGTGAACCATTCCCAGGGGAAATTTTAAAGAGTATTTTCCCACCTACTACGGCATTTCAAACTTTAGTTCTGTAACATTTTTCGGTCTCTGACCCTCCCCTTTTCTACCAGCTGATGAGTCTAAAAATAGACGCCTGAATCTGAAAGACAGATTAGACTGTTTGCTTTCTGTGCTTCCAACTTAATTAAACGTTATTGGGTTGCCACAGAAAACCTTGTTTAATTTTAGTGGAAACTAATGAAATCCTCATGAGCTTTCATACACTTTGCTGAATATGCAAAGCTGGCAGCTAGCAAAATTCTTCTAAATTTCAGACAGTTAAGTAATTTGAAGAAGAATACCCTTGCAATATAGTTTTAATTTAAAAGGAGCAAATGAAAATTTCTATGTAGAATCATGAAATCATAGAGTGGTTTGGATTGAGAGCGATCTTATAGATCATTTAGTTCCCATCCTCCTGCCATGGAGAGGGATGCCACTCACTAGATCATGTTTCTCCGAGCCCAATCCAGCCTGGCCTTGAACATTCCAGGGATGCGACATCTGCAGCCTCTCTGGGCAACCTGTTACAATGCTTCAGTGCCCTCTTGAGTAAAGAATTTCTTCATAGCATTTAATCAGAAACTTCCCTCTTTCAGTTTAAAGCCATTGCCCCTTGTCACTATCTGTCCATATAAAATGTTTCTCCCCCTCCATTTTATAAGTCCTCTTACGGTACTGGCAGGCCACAGTAAGGTCTCCCTGGAGCCTTCTCTTCTCCATGCTGAGCAGCCCCAACTCTCTCAGCCTGTCTTTGTAGGAGAGGTACTCCACTGACTATCATCTTTGTGGCCTCCTCAGGGCCTGCTCTACAGGTCCATGTCCTTCTTATTCTGAAGACCCCTGAGCTGGATGCAGCATTCTAGGTGAAGTCTCACAAGAGCAGAGGGGCAGAATCAGCTCCCTCAGCCTGCTCCCGCTGCTCTTGATGCAGCCCAGGGTATGGTTTGCCTTCTGGATTGCGAGTGCGCATTGCTGGCTCACGTCCAGCTTTTCATCCATAAGAATTGCCAAGTCCTTCTCCGCAAGGCTGCTCTCAATGACTTCTTGTCCCAGCATCTACTCATGTCTCTACCCGCCTGACCCACATGCAGCACCTTACACTTGAATTTCTTGAATTTCGTGAGGTATTTGTAGGCCTGCTTGTCGAATTTGTCCAGGCTCCCCTGGATGGGATCACGTCCCTCTGTTGTGTCAGCTGCACTGCTCTTCTTCGTGTCACTTGCAAGTGTGCTGAGGCTGCACTTGTCTCACTGTCTGTGTCATTGATGAAGACATTGAAGAGCACTGGTCCCAAGACAGAGCCCTGAGGGATACCACATATCCCTGGCCTCCGCTTAGACATAGAGCCTCAACTCTCCCTCTGTGTCCAGAGGGTGTTTAGGGTGAACTGATCTTGTTTGATGAGATCATTGCAAGTCATGAACGCCCATTTGGAGCTCTTAAATGTGTTTCAAGCTATATTTGTTTTTCTTTAAACATGATAGCTTTTATATAGAGGTTAAGACGTGAAGTAAACTTTACATGTTGGTGTAACAGTGACAGAAACAAACAAAGGATTTTCATAATTTCTAACATGTCATGGTATCTGTACTATGCTTAGTACTTTCTATAGAAGCTGGGACCCTGAAAAGAAGAATTTTTTGGTCTGTGGACTCAGAAATAGCTCATACCAAGCTGCTTGAACCTGGGGATTAAATTTCAAACTTGCTCTGGAGCTCACTTGGTTTGAGAATCCTGCAGCAGCCATATCAGTCCCAGTGTGTCTTTGTTCCAAATGATACACGGTGGAAAATGAGTAGTTGGCTGAGCTTTATTTAGTCTGGCATGTTAGCCAATGAGTACAAAACTTTTTGTGCTCAGAATCCTCTATGGGTGTAATAAGTTACTTATTCCGATTTTGCATACCTGGTAAGCCTGAAGGTTTTAAGAAAGGTTATGGGTTTTCCATTGTTTTTAGTGTAATGAATTTTTTCTCAAAAAACCCTCACCCCTCCTCTCCCCCTGTCCACAAATCCCCCAAATCTGTCAAAACGACCGATTTCACATCTAGAAAACGAAGTTATTTGCGCGCGTTCGTTCTACTGCCCACAAGATGGCAGTGCAATACTACAATAAGATGCTAAATGGGCTTCTTCCTATGTGTGGCAGAGCGATAAAAATGTATGTTGAAGCTGTTGCAGATAAGATTAGCGTATGTAATTTTGGATGATAATATGTGAAATAAAAGCTTAAAGATATAAAGCAAATAGTGATCAATAAATGCTGATTTCATACGTGTGCTGCACAGCCAATGGCACGGAATGTGACTTTCACTGAATTAACCACACGAATTGTAAATGGTGACATATCACTGGTAAAGGTCAATAGCTGGTTGTAAAGCTAAGATACCATACATAAATAAAAGAACTTGGGATAAATTTCTGTCCCGGCAGAATCAATATGCAAATAGCTACTGATTTCCACAGTGTGGAATTGGAGTCTTGTTTATTTTCATTTTAGCATAGGTTTTATGCAATATTGCAGAAATCCCATCAAGCTCTCAATGCCCATCTATGAGCAAAGACTGCTGTGTTATACGCTGCTGTAAGCTTCTGTTAATTTCGTTCAACTATTTGCAGGAATGAGACCTGCAAAAGCATAAAAGAGCAAAGCATAAAAGCTTAAAGATATAAACTTCTTCAAAACAATCTATAAAATTTTGTTGTGAGATTTTAAAGTTAAATAATATTGTAGAATAGTGTATGTTATACATGTAAAGGCAAGTAGGTGTTCAAAATAATTAATACTGGAAAATGCCTGTTGTAAATTTTTTAGGCAAAAAATGCTTTGTCTGCAGAGGCAGTTCTGAAGCTGTTACAACTTCTGTGAGCCAAGATTATATTGGCACAAAGAACAAATTTTCATTACTGTTTATTTTTTCTTCAGTTGTGCTCAGTGACTGATGTTCATATTCAAATCCATGTTGCATTGTCATAACACAAAAGCTTATTGTGCAGTAAGAATAAAGTTCTAACGTATAGCAACAAAGTAAGTCTTTTGATAGCAATAGATGTGTTTCTGTGGTAGTGTCCTAGAAGAGAAAATGAAAAGTGATTCTGGTTATTTCTGGGCATAAAATCTGGCAATTTTGCCTGTTAAGTGATGATGCCACAAATTTTCCTTTAACTGTAGCTTAGTTTCTGTGACATTACCTTGGATGTCCCATACATGTCCTATACATTCTTTATGCTTGCTGCTTTTCTGTTTCAAGCTAGTAGGATGGAAAAGACTGAAAATCATACCCCCAAGACTGGAGAAACTCATCTGTTATGAGATCGACTGAAATTCTCTCTGAAAAATGGTTGTATTAACCTAAACTTTTCAGGCTGGTTTAAGTATTATGATTAGGGTTGGAATGAATAAAAAGAGCTAAAAGGGCTAAAGACAAAGGAAAAAAAAAGCCCTTTTCAGATAGTGATGTGACTCCTAGAACCTGGAAGTTTTGAAAATCAGTATCACAATGGATGGATAATAGGGATGCCTCTAAGTATTTTCAGGTATTTGAATCTTAATTATAAAGGCCTTAAATCTGTTCTTCAATCAGACTTGAAAATATACTATTGAATTTTTCTCCTTGGAGAAGACAAATTTATATTTGCTGCTTGTGGAAATCATTACTGGTCCTTTTGTTGGATAAGGTAAATCAATGTTGGTTTTTATAATATGAAACTCTCAGTCTCTGATGCTTCATTATTATTTATGCAAGAAAGTGCTTAATATCAGTAATTTTAAGATAGTATTTTCTCTACTGAAAATCTGTAATACAGGTCAACTATTTTGGTTGTGTTGAAAGTAGAGTAGTTAGTCGTAGAGTAGTACCTGCCGTTTTTTCTGCTGTGTATCTTGTCCTGGGGAATCATTAAAATTAGATATAATTGCACCAACATCTGAAATATGTAACTAATGCTTCAGTTGTCTACTGTCTACTTCAGTGGTGGTTTTTTGATGAGAAAATAACTGAGAGAGTCTGAATGCTGTTGAGAAGTCCCACCCATACAGTGGGGAAGGAAATACAGGAGTAACTGGCCTTTGGGTCTGATTTTCAGTTGCTGAACTATACTCTTAACAGCTGCTTTTGTTTTCCCTCGGGATCATTTTCAATCCGTCAGTTTTTGTCTGGAAACACAGTTTATGGGTCATCTTTTAGTCTTTAGTCAATGAATCATTTCCCAGTTCAGTGTGTTATCCTAGTTTCCTGGGCTTTTTGCTGTTTTTATTATACTGAAGTATGCAGTTGTGTGGCTGGTGCCCCCAGACAGCAGCACTCCCAAAAGCAAAGGAGAGTCTTAGCAGCCCTTTCACTTTGAGAAAATTCTTTGCTTTATTTATTTCACTTCCTCTTAGAGCCAATTCTGAGTGGCTTTGCAACTTAAGCTTTACTTATTTTTCTATTACCAACACTTGTTTCTTAATATTTAGTTAGAAGATTGGTTTTCAAGATTAGTATATGTTTTGAATGTATAGTAAATATTGCTCAACTTTGTCTTCTCAGCTGGCTCCAGATAGTATATTGAACTTGGTAAAATATGAAGGGCATGGTGAAAAAAAAATAGATTCTAACTGCCATAATCAGAGACATAAAAACAAAATTTAACTCTTCATTATAGATTCTATGGTATTTGATGTCTCTTCCAGCTTGTGGAGCAATGTCATTGATTTTTGAACTTGAAAGTTTGATTATAACTTCAATTTAAAACCTAATCTTACCTTCAGCATTAAAGCTTGAAAGAATGAATTGTAGATGTTTTAAGAACCTAAAACTCAAACAAACTTTAAAGATGGTGCTCCTGATCTTTAGATGAATTTTTGGATCTGAGCCATGAGGTGGATGAATGCTTGGTACAGTGGCGGTTTTTAGGTTGGTCACGTGTGTGTTCTCTACAGGCAGGTTTGTAATGCTGCCTTGCATGTGGTGGTGTACACATGTGCGTAACGTAGCCTCGTGGCAAGAAGTAGGAAACAAAGCATCAGGATGCTTATAGTTTTTAGACAAATTTATTTTCCAGAGCACTGCCTTACTATTGGTGCTGACCAGTGGCAGCACACCTTAATTTTGTCAGAATTGCATAATAGTGTGAACAAGAGTGCTTGTTTTGTTCATGCTGCACATTCAAAACATTGTGTCCAGTGTCCATTTTAGGTACTTGTGTGACCATATTCTTGGTAGCCTCTTTTGTTTCAGGGCTGCTGCATTAGTTCATTCTGGGATCAGTTCATCATCAAAGAGAAGAGTTATGTGGAGGAATCAGCAGTATTCTGAGAATAAAAGGCTCCTGGAAGAACATGAGAGCTTTGAGAGTCCTCATAGTTCTGCTCTTCATTCATCTCCAGGTCTCTGGTTATTGCAGAGCCAAAGCAATGGGACTTTTAAGAAAGTACTGTGTTTGCAGACACGAGCTTCATTCCCTTCTCCTAAATGGGATTAGGATGCTGAAGGGGGTTGGGGCTGTTGCATTAAGCAGGGGGAACATGGCTGCCACTTATTTATTATACCTCTAAGTAAAAATTTTACAAGGCAAAACTGTAATGCTGACTGGCTAGTGAGACAATCCCTGCTTAAAATAGTCTTTTTTGTATTTTTTCTAAGCTGTGAAGAAAATAAATACCAAGATGCTACATGCTTTGACTGGCATATTGTTCCTTATTGTGACATAGGATGATGGCCATCTCAGATGACAAAAAGGAAACAAATCAATCTTTTCTGTCAATTTTTAGCAAACTTTTCTCCTTTCTGCAAAATTACACTTTTTAATATGGTGAGAAATAAAGCTTATTGGTTAAGCATTTCTAAAATGAAGGAAGTATGTAGGCTTTCTGCAGATATAAACCAATGAATGTTATTAGAGACTAGGCTAAATGGAAAGAAATGGCTTATTTAGAGTACGAAACTCTTCTAAGTTAATGTCCATAAAGTTTAAATTAGTTCAGACTTTTCTTATTAGAATAAATGTTTCCTTTTAAAAAGCATGATAATCATAATCAAGACTAAATTTGTTCTGTTATTTATTTTCAAAATGATTGTGCATGTTTAGCAGACTTTTGATTTAAATCCCTAGGGATATATTGGAGACAGATGTTTAGATGACCTCATGTTTAAAGTAAAGTTATATTTGGACACTAGATTAAATTTTCCTTAAAATCTTTCCTTATATGTTAGATTGTAGAGCAGTGCAGAAAGTATTGAAAGATTTATGTTGAAAAGGTACTGCTTTATTTTTAAAGTATGTTATTAGAGTTCAGTAGATTTTATTTCAGGCAGCTGTCAAAAGCAGAAAATATTTGATTATAAAACAGTATGTTTACAAATGAAAATGTTGTGTCTTGTTGCAGAGCTAAATGGGAAACAGATTTCTTTAAAAGTTCTTGATTTCAACTCCAAATTTACCAGGCCATTTATAGCTGCCCTGAAAACTTGGTAAAAACTATGGTAGACCTTAAAATGTAGCATCAGTTGAAGACTGCATAACAATAGCTAGGGTTTTTACTACTGTCTGGTTTTGAACAAGAAATAGTTTCACTCAAGATGCTCCTAATGCCATAGTGTGGATGACTGTAAGGGCTTCATATGTGATAGTGAGAAACATTTTGAAAAGTCTCAATATTTCATCATCATAATTATCAATATTGACCTATTGAGAAGGTATTGATTTACAGATGAAAACCATGAGTCTCTTCAGTCATTTGAAGTTTGCATATACGGGCTTTTAATGTGCTTAATTAGATAAGCAAGTTACTGAGTTGCTGAACTTCTGCCATTTTTAATTGTTACTGAAATATTGTACTAAGAAATACATTCTTGTCACTGGCAGAATATTTTTCTTTGTGGGCTGATACAAATGTTTCACTACAACAGATGCTTGGCACTCGGCCTCCAAAATAACCTGTGGCCAGATCTCAATAATTTTTCTGTGTGGCAGCATTTTTTATTATTTTCTGTCGTTTGTGGTTAGGAAGGCTGGTGTAAGAGCAGAGCTGAAATGTATTTTGTGCAGAGTGGGCCCTGTTAGGTTTAGGCAGCACATGCAGCATTTTTGAGTGATCTCCTTGAGGTCTGCTGGGTTAGAACTGGAGTAGCCCTCTTCTGCGAAAAACTTAAATTGCAGTATTTGGAGCCTCTTTTTTCATGTAGGAGTGGATGTTGGGTCAACAGTGGCATAAAAATCATGTTTCACAAAGGGAATGAAAGGAGATCACATCCTGTTCTTGAAAAAGGAGCTTTCATTCTGTCTTTTTGCTATTAGGTGAGTGTACCTTAGTCATGGGCAGTAACTGTTTTGCATAGCATGGATCTAATAAAAACCTAATGAATGAATGTGTAGTACCTATGTGATGCCATTTACTGTAAGCAGAAATTGTTTTACTTCTCTTCCTAAATTAAGATTTGGGATATAGATTATAACTCCAGAAAATAAATGGAAAAGTATCTCCTTAAGACTCCCAAGAAGCAAAAAGTGATAAAAAATTGGAACAGATAGCCCTTAAACATCCCCTGAAAATGTCACTTGTCAATTGTTGGTATGAAGATAAGGAGCAGTGTAAAATGAACTTCTAAAATTTTTGCAGAAAAAGCACTTTTACGGTTTTGTGGTTAGATTTGTCTACACATATATTTTCTAAGTTCAGAAATGTTCTTTAAAAGTATTGGAAGAATATTGATCAGTTGATGCATAACACTTTTAATTGGACTTGTCACCTGCTTAGTCTAGCAGCCCTAGAGTGAACACTTGGAATTGGGCTGAAGTAACTTGGGCAACAACTTCTATGCTTGTGTGGTATGATCTTATCTTTTGTTATATAATGCCTTTTCCATTTTTTATATATACTTTTTTTTCAGTGAATGGAAAAAAAGATGGCTTTCTGTTTAAATACTCATTATCTTCTCATGAATATATATGCAACATTTGACTATTTTTTTCCTGGATTATGCATGAATCTCCTTACACTACTTGAGTATTTTCCTTGAAAACATCAATTGGTGTGGTCAGATTTGCAATAGTGGTTAGTCCTCTCTGGTGCCTCATACAGACACCTGCAAGGAAAGTAGACAGTTTTATTGGGATGCTATGAATGTTTTAAGCAATTTATAGAGAAACAGGGAAAAAATCCTGGGGGCAAGGAGGAAGACATAGTTTTGACGTTCTTAATGTACTTTATTATTATTATTTTTTATTTTCTCTTTTCCTGTAGTCCTTTGTAGAAGTAGCGAGGATCCCAAACCCTAAATGCTGCTCTGTTACTCAGACTTACCTGTTTGCATTTGGTATACTGAATAAGGATAACATCCTTGAGGGAAAACCATTGCAGTCAGGTAGAGATGGTATCACAATTATTACCAGCTCAGTCCTAAACTGGGCTTTTTTATTTGTTTGTTTACATCTAAGTCTCTGCTTCCTACATTGTAATTAATCTTTATAATTGCACCTAGAACCTTAATTGCAAAACCTGTGAAGAATTAAAAAGCTTAGAGAGAGAGAATGTTCTACAAATCCCTTTTCAACAATAGGCTGAAACCTTATCCATTGCAACTGGAATTAGGGATAGCTTGCTTTGTTTTGACTACAAACGCTACTCTGGTTAAGAGATTAAATTCAGAGAGAGGAATAAATCACTGCATTACATTTTGTATGATGATTGAACTGTTTGTAAAATTTGAACATACTATATGTTTGCTAATTGTTTTGTAAGCATTTCAGTATTTAAGTTTGTAATATAAATAGTTTTGACTATGGGCAAGATTTAGACTGCTTGCATTCTGCATAAGCAAAACCTGGGTGCCTCTTGGTCACCAAACAATTCAGAACAGATCCTGGTGATTTGAAACCAGGGAAAGAATTTGGATCTTCCTTTGCTTAGCCCAGGAAACCAAGGAACCAAGAAAATCCCCTTTTCCAGGAGTTTTTTGGGGTTTTTTTCCTTTGGGCTTTTTTGATGGCTTTTTTGTTAGTTTGTTTTACTTTTTGTTGTTGGTAGGGGGCTTTGTGGGGTCTTTTTGCTTGTTTGTTTTTAGTTTTGTTTTGCTCCTTCTTGCTTTCTTCCTAGGTCTTTGAATCTTGAAATCATTTGTGAAATAATGGATTTAATGGTTTTGCATTCTGGGCCCTAATACATTAACTTTTCATGTGTACTTTCAGAGGAAATGTTATCCCTCAGTTCTAGGGGAATTGTAGGTGCCTGAACCATGAGGTAATTCAGTATCCCAATTCCACTGAAATTAATGCAAGTTATTCACTCCCTGAATCTCTTCTGGACTATCCTAGGTCTGTATCAGATATCCTGGGAAGTCCAGCATGTGAACATACTCACTACTAACTCCAGGTGGCTACTCCCTGTATGTATAAAGGAATGGACCTGTTACCCAATTGTTTTCCTGGCTGTGGGCTTTAACACTCTGAAGTGTCCAGTTTAAGTCAGGCATAAACTTTCTAAGCATTGCATTGGCCAGGCTGATGTCCAGTTGGCTACCAAAGATTCCATATCACCCTAGTTATTAAATCTAACTCTACAAAAAAAGCTATTTTTAAGGTTTCTTGTCAATCTGAGACAATCTTTTAGGTTATGTCTCGATGAAATCTTGTGCAAGACTTGCAGGTATCCTTGCATGCATTTGGATACTAGGATAAAGTATTGGAAAACTTGCTGTCATTTAAAAGAAATACCTCTGGAGGAAATAGCTTTTGTGATAGCTAATTAATTATATTTCTGTTATAGTTTACATTCTCTGTTATATCTGTGGTGGAAAAAAGTATTTCTGTAACAGGCTGTAGAGCTCACGGCTGAAAAATCTAGCAAACTGAATTTGTACATCTAAAATGTGCACTCTGGTGTCAGGTACTCCTGATCAGATGTATTGTGTTTGGTAATAACTGCCGTATGGTGCACAGAACACGATAAATCTCCTGGAAAACTTATAACCCCTAGCCTTGTATACAAGTTTTCCATCCAACAAATTTCAACCTTTGCAGGAAAGGAGGAGAGCTGTTCTAATGTACCATTGGCATCTTTTTCCATCAGTCCTTTCATGATTGCAGTGTTCTCAATGTATGTTTCCTGTTCTCTTCTAGAACTTTTATTCTCACACTTAAACAAAACTCTTCTTAGTATTTGACTTCTCTTACCCCAAATCATGTATATAAAGTCACATTGATACCAGTGTACTTTGGACCAGGCTTCATTGGCCTTTTACCAAAGGATCTCAGGTGCGTATCTGGAAATACTTTCTATTTGTAATTGATATGCAAATCGTAGTCTCCACCTCTCCTGATTTTATTGTACTAAGTGAGCTAAAACCTTAGCGGTCTTCTGTCTGAGTTTATTTATACTTAACTAACAGTGCTGCTGTTTTATCTTCACTTTCTAGTTTCGACTTTCAAACTGTGATGTAAGGGAATTGTCAGTGGTTGCCTTGGAAGTTATTCTTTCAATAATAGCTGTGATTTGCTCAGTTTCTCGTATTTTCTATCAAGATTTGCATCCCCTATATATTGGTCATCTTCAGTTGGCTTCTAGTTGGAGGCTGAAGTCTGTCTTCTGGGGCTGGATTGAGCACAATTTTCCTTCCATTGTTTAGTGTCCAGTACATGTTTGTGCTTTTTTCCCTCTTGTTTGAAGGATCGAGGTTGGCAGTGGTCTGACATCCTAACATCCTTCCAGGTCTGTTTCCATTCACTGGAAGTTAAGTTTATTTTGCTTTGCTTCTGTTTAGCAAATCTGGCTTTTTCTAGAACTTTGATGGCCATACTTTTTACGCAGAACATCAGGTGATTGAGATGTTTTTCTAAAACATGATCTCTGCCAAGCAGGATCTAAGTAGCATGATGCACTGACCGTACAATTGTGTGCTTTGTTTCCCTCTGTGCTCTTGCCAGAACCCTGATGATATCAAACCTGATGATGGGGAAAATATTTGTCATCAGTGATCTCCTCCGAAGTATCTCCTTGCGTATGTAGTTAAAATATTCCTTTTTTTCCGCATGTACAAACTAGGTAAATAGTTGAAGGCCCTCAGCTTTTTCCATACCTGTTGTAGCCAGTAAATATGTTCACTCAGTTTCTTCTGTTCATTCTAATCCTACAGCAATAAACTCCCAAGCTTGCTGGACTGTCTCTTGAAGAAAGTTCCCTATATATGAAGCATGAACTTTATGTATGTTGAACTTCTTGTTTTCTGGAAATTTCCTGTCCAAACCGTTCCTTGATTGGGTTGTCTTCTGTGCTATCTTATTGTATAACACCACCTTGCAAAATTAAAGCACCAAATAGGGTGCTTGTGAGGCTGATATTTTGTAGATTTTCCATTTGTTCTTTGCTTTTACAATTAAATTGTGTAATTCGTGGGGATAAAGTTCACAAGCCCTGTTTCTTTCCTTAGCCAAAAGCTACCTGCAAGAATGCTTCTCTCATCTTACTGATAGCTGTCTTCTCAGTGGCTTTTGTGTCAGTATCTGGTGCCCAAATTCTGCGTGCATTTAAGTTGGCAGTATTATATTCTGTTGCAATGTTCCTCATTGACCTATAAAGAAGAGAGGTGGTGCTATTTATCTATGTCTGTTCTTACTGTGTTAGCAAACTCTTTGAAATGATGCTGACCTTTTAGGGAACTGATCCAAGGAGCTTAAGTGACAGAAACTTAATTGCTTTTGATAGGGTAGTTTTCTACCAGTTTATTTGCCTGAACTGCGGGAGCTGGCAGGGATTCCAAGTCAGTGGCAGAAGAATAGGTAATGGTTCTGGTAGCAGCTGGCTTGTTGGATTGCTTACCCTTTTTATCAGGCTTCAGTGAGTGCCAGGAACACTTCCGCTTCTGAACTTCACCCAAAGCTTAACTCACATCAGCAATTTAATTTGCTTGCTCTATTGTGGTAGCTGGTGAAGCTGTTTGTCACCTCCCATATTTTCCCTTGTAGGACCTGCTTCTCAGGTAACCTGAAGCTTTAACAAATACCATTAAAGGAAGATGCGTACTCAAATAATCCACAGCAGGAAAAAGGGCTTTGCTCAGCTTTGTGTGAGGATTAAGAGGGAAGGAAGGCTGCNNNTTTTTTGTTTTGTTTTGTTTTAGAAACCTTAGTAAATTCTTCTTTGCACTACTGTGTTCAGAGTATAACCCACTTTAATGTATATGAGGTGAAAAACCCCAGCAAATTGCATCTATGGCAGTTGAGTCAGTGGTCGTCTGCTTCCCAGCATGTAAGTCCATCACTAGAAAAGCCACCATATCTAGAACACTGTCAGATAAAACAAGGCATAAAACATTTTCAGGTATGTCTTCTTTCTGATGCTAGTCACTTGATTGCATGGGGTGAGGCTAGACAGGCTGAGAGTTTGCTTAATCTCCTTTAGGCTTTGGGACTGTTGAGTTTGATGATTTTTTGGTACATTACATTGGCTGATTAAACTTAATTTTTCTGCCTGGCAGTAGTTCTCTTGATTAGCGCATTAAAGTTTTGGAAGCCTTTGCATGTGTTCTTGTTTGCTGTATTTTAAAACCTTTTCACTAGATTATATGTGTGATACTTGTACTTCAACATTTAAGGTGGAGATGGCAGTGTTGTGCTTCTCTGCTGTCTATTTTGGAGACAAAAGCAAATTTCTGACTGGAATGCTCAGGCTATTCTGTTTTTGCTAAGATCATGTATATAAACAGAATCCTAACCATGCAGGAGGTGTGCTATGTATAGTCTTTTCTATAGGAAGATAATTAGGCCTTATGATAAAAAAATACTGAAATTAGGAAGCTCCTGGAACTAGTTAAAGATGAGTCTGGAACTGTTGCAGGAAAGTATAGTATTAGTTGAAAAGTTCTGTTATGTAACACTTGATTAAAAAATATTTAAATTAAAAATAACTTTTTCACATAGAATATTGCCTGTGTCAGTTCTAGATTAAAATGGAAGAAAATTGGCTTTTCAGCCATTCATAGTCTGGAATTCACAGGCTTTTGTAGTAATTCTGAAAATATTAGAAACACTCATTGAATCTATTATTTTCAAACATTGTCACTAATGTTATAGGTGTCTGGGCAGAAATTCTCTGGCTTCAAAAAAGCTCCGGTTCTGTGCTTTAAAGTTTAAATGTGTTCTTGATGGAGCCAGAACAGTGCCTCTGAACACCTGGACCTTTAGCCTTGTGTTTGGAAAGCAGCCAGATGCTGGCCTTGGTGGTCCTGCACCTGTAGACTCAGCGCCCACTCAATACCATCACCTTACACAGTGTCTACTTGCATGCTGGAGTTTGAAGTCTGACTGCCACTGACTACTTGTGGCTTGGCTTTTCGGTTTTGTATTATGATGTTGGCTATATAAGCAAGTGTTTCTTAAATCTTTCCCTAACAGAACCTTGCAGATTACATACCTGTGTTATTCTGACATGCTTTTATTTTTAATCTTGTAGTTTTCCTCCTTAAGTTTTCCTCTGTCCTCCAGTAATAGTTTTACACTTGGATGGTTTCCCGCTACACTGCTATTCTTACAACTCTGAACAAGAATGTGAGTCTGTTAATATACGTCCTAGTGGCTCACACAATTAGCAGAATTCAGTGGCAACTGTGTAACTTTGAGCACCTATTAAATCCTGAATAGATACAAATGTTTTGGGAAATAAGCATATTTAGTAAGAAAGAACAATTAACTGTTTATTAGTGGTGTATGCATTTCTAGTTTGTCATTCCTCTTGAAACTCACATCAATAGTGGTAGTTTTAAGAGCATAACCCTTAATAAATATGTGCTAGAGCTTGTGTTACTGCCAGAACTTACCTATTTTATCCTACAGGTCCAGGCTTTGATACTTAAGGTGTATGAATAGTCATAAAAATATGTGAAAGAGTGTTGGAAGAGGGGCCAAGTATGATACATATATGTTCTGTGTATGCCATCTACCTCCTTCTCTAATGGTTGAGGTTGTATTTACAACTGCAGAGCTATCTGACATCTGTTCCTTAAACGGATGTTTAAAAGGTGACATTTGCATTTTGTAGTCCTGATTCTCTGTTGCTTGTTAAAATCCTATTTCACTAATTTATTTTCCTCTCCTCTGAAGCAGGGATTTGCTGAAAACTGGCTCCCGACCAGTACTACAATATAAATATTATTGGATATAGTATGATGGTACTACTTGTGTCTGTTTGAAATCATAGAATCATGGAAAGGTTTGGGTTGCAAGGGACCTTAAAGATCAGCAATTCCAAATCCCCTGCCGTGGGCAAGGACACCTTCTACTAGATTGGGTTGCTCAGAGCCACATTCAAATGGGCCTTGAACGCTTCCAGTGATGGGACAGCCACAACATTTCTGGACAAACTGTTCCAGTGCCTCACCACTCTCATTGTAAGGAATTTCTTCCTAATATCTAACATAAATGTTCTCTTTTTCACTGAAACTTGCTGTATCAATGGTGATTTTTAGAGTTACGAAGATTATTATTATTATTCTCTTTTTTCCGTGTTTTGCCATTTAATTTCTAAATGCATGATGAAAATGTTTCATGGGGTAATTACCACCATTTTGTTTGTAAAATGCAAGTACTCTTGCACCATGAAAGCATTAACTCTATTGTATCTTATTTGAAAATTCTGATACATAGATTCTTTTTCTCTTGAGTCTCTAAACTAGTGATTGACATGCACTGATTACACCTTCGGTTTTGTTTGTTTGGGTTTTTGAAGTATTAATCAACCTCTGAAAATATTTTTATATGCAATTAAAAGTAATTTCCCACCAAATGTAACAACTGGAACCATGCCTAGTGTAAAAAAAAGAGATCAAAAATCAAGTGGGAAGTTTCCAACTTTGTATCATCCTTCTCTATAGCCAAATTTCTGCTCTACATAGAATCACCAAACCTAAGAGCAACAGCAAGAATGTCTGCTTTCAGAAGATTAGAAATAGTATCTTGTGGCTATGAGCTGTGTGTTCCCTTGTGTGCTAATGTTGTGCTAATGATGATGCTTATAAATGCTAACAGTTTTGCTGCTCATCAAAGCATTCAAAAAAGGAGAGAGAGATTTATATTAATGACTACATTTTCTGAAGCTTCAATGCGTCTGTGATGGCCTGGTAAGACTGCAGCAGGTCAAAAGTCAGCATCTAAAGATGTCTGTATTTTCAACAGTTCATGTTGGGGTTTTGGAATGACTTGATCTTGTTTTTAAGGAGGGGTTGTCAATGTCCAGAAATCTGAAGTACTGCACTTCAAACATGACTGAAAAAAAATGCTGGTTATGTTAATCCCTAATTTCAGACTTATTTTAACTTAAACCTGAAATATTTAAAACTATTTTAAATAATATTTGATTATTCATTTTCTTGCTAAGCATCTCCCTTACTAAGTCCTTCAGTAGTATCTTGTCTAGGAGGGAAGAGGAAGATGTGAGTAATGTGTCCTCTCACTGTACTTTGTCCATTTTTATTTACTAGTGATATGAACTGATTATTTAGTGGCTGCACTGATGATATGGTGTGGCCTGACCACTCTGTGTTTGGTTCCTTTAATAGAAGGGTCCAAGTTTTTAATGTTGGAGGCCGAAAATTTGCCATCCTGCAGCTGATACGGTTTTACTCATGATATTGTATCATTCTTTTTCCATAGGCAAAAGTGTGTACAGACTTAACTCTTGTGAATTTCTGTAAGCAGAGATGCAATGTTTCCATGTAATACAAGTACTAAATATTAGGAGATCAAGCGAAGGTGAGGATTAGTCAACAAAATGTGGATATGTGTAACCTTGATTGTTTAAAGTTCTTTTCTTTTAAAATACAGTGCCTGTTTAGCTCACTAATGCATTTTAATTGTTTCCATCTTTCAAAATATGTCTAGCAAGTTCAATTTCTAGTTGTTGTTATACAAATAAACTGGTATTAGATGCCTTGCTTTCTTCCTTTCAAACATACTTTCAAATTAGTTCTTAATGTGGTTTGAAGATTTTGCCAACATATTATTCCAGATCCTTCTCTTACAAGAGGGTAGTTGATTACATCTATCTTTCTTCTTTAGTTTACAAATGCCAATATATTCCAAAGAATGCAAACCCTGGGACCATTTGTCATCACACTTTGATTGTAGTTCACTTCATTATTGTATGTAGGAGGAAAAGCAAACAGTTAGATGCCTGAACGGTGGAGGGGGGAAGTTGGAGTGTCAGGACATGCTAAACATTCTTATTGCATTGCATACCTTAATCTTGTATTGTTTTCCTATTGCTTTTAACACTTACCTGCCTGGATGTGATAGTTGTAAGTACATTTAAAAACAAAACAGAACTGTTTGGCTGAAATACTAAATATAAACTGTCTTGAAATGAATGGAGTCTAAGGGCTACGGACCTTTAGGATTTAAATCCTACCTAACCCGGTGTGGGTTGCACAAATGAAGGTAAGAATTCGATGAAAGTGCAATAGCATGCAGCATTTCTTACCATGTTCTTTATAGGTTTAGTCTCAAAGCTGCAGTTTCAGACCTTGAAAGTGTCATAGGTGATCTGGTGAGTAAAGTGATATTAAGACCAGGATAATTGCCCATTCCTTTGCTAACAGTGAAAAAAGCTCAAACAGTAACCTCAAAGTGAGTCAAATACAGCATATATTTCAGTGGTACTTCCTTCCTCCTGTTCTCAGATGCATGTCCTGAAACAAGTGACTTGCTGTAGAGTCACTAAAATAGGCAGTGAAGCAAGATAAGATAAAGTGTATTGCATCTTTCCTTTCAATGGGCATTTTCAAAATTACACTTTGACTAAAATGTAAACCAAAAACCTGTGAATTGGATCTCTGGCCACTAAATTAGCCAAGGTGACAGTTCAGAAGAAAATACGTTAAGTCATGGTGATGGGGTGTATACACTGCACAGAAGAGCAAAACTGAAGACCCAGCTGGTCTTGGACAAATTATTTGAGTGTTTTTAGGCTGATAATTGCTTCCATTTCAGAGGTAAGGCTTCAAGAATGTTGTTTTCTTCTTAATCTTCCTCAGGTATTCATAGTATTAGAACCTTAAGTAGTGAAGACAGCTTACTAGAGGCCCTGCACTTGTCCCTTTTTTCAAGACTATTTTTTTCTGCCAGTGGTCTGTAATTTTGCATTCCAGTGACTTTGGGAACTGTTTTCTTAATTGGACCACGTAGAAATAAAGGATATCAGGGCTGTTTAGTGGCTTTTAATGGAACTTTAAGTCTCCTTCGTATATGGCAGGATTTAAATGCGAAAGATAGCTGAGACAAAATAAGATACATTTACTTATGTCCCTCTACTGCTTCATTCATCAGTCAACATAACCTGAAAACACAAATTTCAGTATCTTCCTTTTGCTGATGCTTAGTGCCAACAGCACCTAAAGTTGCTAGGTAACTATATGATTTTGAACCAATATTATTCGATTAGCCAACGCTTAAACCAGCATTGACTACCTAAACTGCTTCAACTGCCCCTTAAATGAACCACCACATGCCTACAATAATCTGTTAAGAGCCATTAACGGGCTTAGAAGCACAAAATTGCAGATTTACTGACACTCTCCCTTTTGATACACAAAGCTGCCAGAGTACATTGGTGCTAATACAGGATCTAAAATTTTAGAAACAGTCACTGAGTCATTTGACAGTTTGGTTTGAGGCAGCACTTAGGTGAAGTTGACAGGAAGGCTCCCCTTTGCTTTCATGTCCTTTGGATAGCACTTTAACACATGAGTAGAAATTTCTTTTGTCCAAAGAACATCTATCAGCTGGGGTGGATTTGTAAATGGCCTGAGTCCATCTTCCCTGCTCCCATTGGACTGCAGGTTTTCTTTTCAAAATGCAAAACCAAGTGACTTTTAATCTGGAAGCTGGCCTAAGGGCTGCTTCCGTATGCATGGCTTTTTCAAAATTTAGTGGGGAAAAAAAGAAAAAGAAAAAAAAAAGAGGGGGAAAAGCCCAAAACAACAAAAACCAAACCAAACCACCAACAACAAAAAGACAAAAAGATGACACTTTTAAAGTTATGTAGATCCAACTTGGGAGCTCAAGTGCCCTGAAAATCAGGATTCTCATAGCCTGGAAAGCATTTGCACAAGTTATCAATTCTCTGTTCCTGACCCATGTTTTTGGCAGGTCTGCCATTCCTGACCAAAGAGCAGGAATGCTCTGGCAGCTTTTAGGATTTTTCTGATGATTCTGTTAGCTACAGTGCTCCCATTTGTTGTCCTCAGAGGCTCATGTGACCTAAAAGGCATAGATCTTCAGCTCCGGGTCTCCTCATTAGGCTTGAGATGGAAAAAATATATATATTTTTTAACTTAAATTTTTATTCGGAATTATTTATTAGGGGCTGTACTAAGCCGGATCTAAGAGATGACAGGAAAATATCTTGGATTATCTATTTTATGATCCCTTTGCAAGTGCCCTTTTTGGAAAAAATGTATGTTAAGGAAGCACAACAGACTTGTGCACAACTGAATGAAACAAATAGTCTCTCTTACCATACGTCTAGACTTATTGTCCCAAGGCTTGGCATTTTTTTGTTTTTCAGCATTTATATACCTTTGAAGCTTTGTTTTTAAATCAGTAGCAGTTGTTTTCTCAGTTTTCCTCCCTGGCCCAGTTCTAAGTCTTGTTTTCTTTTCCTTTTTCATTTTTTGAAAGCTGTTAGAATGCAATTACTTTTTTATAGATGCTTTGGAGATGCAATTTTGTTGATTTGAGTTACTCCTAATCATAGGAGAAGTCCACAAAGGCAAGAATTGTATCTTGTTCACTCCATTTCTCACTTAAGAATTTCATTGTGTAACTTTCTTGAAGCCACTTAAGAGTAAGAACTGAGTTCAAAATCATACTCAAAACAGTGGGATATAACAATAGTTCGCTTCTGCTCTTGTGACTCAAAGGTTTACTATTTTTTATTCTGCTCACATTTTTAGAGTGAAATTGATATATTACTTTTATAATACCTTTTAATATGTATTGTGATACTCCTCATCAGTCCTGTTTTAGACATAGTTTGGTACTGAATAATAATTGATTGTGGAGTAAAAATAGCACTTATATGTAGGAAGAGGAGTTGAAAATGAAACACGGTACTTGAAGGGTGGCTTTTGGTATCACTTTCAAGCAGTGAGATCAACAAGCTGTGAAAGAAGGAAGTGGCAAAAAGTCTTTATCACCTGGGTCCTTTAACAGCTCATTAGAAAATAGGCTAGGCTAGACTAGGCTAGGCTAAACTAGACTAGGCTAGACTAGACTAGAATAGAATAGAAGGAATTATCTTGTTTGATGAAAAAATTATTCGTTATGTTACTTCTAGTTCGGTTTCTAGGTACTACACAATGTGAATTCCCACTCTTAACCATGCAGGCATAGGTGTGCGCCAATTCAACAAAACTCCAGCTAAACAGGAGCAGTAAATTATTAAAAGTATATTTATTCAAAATATTTGAATTTTGAAAAGATGTAGCATATGGGTGTGAGAGGATAGCAAATTGACATTGGATTTTAACTCTATTTTTTTACTTCAGTTCCGCCGTGAGAAAAACGAGATAAAGTGAACTTCTCCATCAGAGCCATATAGGTTTTGCAAAGGCAAAAATGAATGCCCTTGTTTGGGAGTGCCCCTGTGTTATATGGCTCTGCCATGTCTTGGGTCAAGAGGTGGAAAAAAGGTTAAAAAATCTGTATATGACAGCAATGTCAGAGAGAAAGGTAAGAGCATCCAGTCTTTTTGTAACCAGATGTTCTTCTCATGTCAAAAGTTAACATACATATTTTAGGAATAGCAGGATAAGATATATGTGATTTTGTACATCTGGGCAATGTGTTTAATACAGAGAATGTCAAGTTTTTGTCCAGATAGTGTGAAAATAAAATGCCCAGTATGGTTCATAGGAATCAGTCTTACTAGTAGCAGACTTTCAGAGCATAGAAGATGTTCTGCTGCGGCACAGCTTGGAGTTCTGCTTTGAGACAGCATCGATAACCTTGCTATTATTGATTGACCTGGCTTTTCTACCTTTGCAGTATCCAAAATTTGTAAATAGACAGGGAAATCATAAGTAACTTGGAAACTTAATCTGTTGTGCTGTGTTGTTTGTTAACATTTTTGATGTTCATGTGCCTACATTTTTACTTATTGGTAAAAAATCAGGCTATATAGCAGTCTGTTCTCATATCTAATGCTAGCTAGTCAAATATTTTTCTCACGTGAAGGTGAATAACCATTTCTATAAGCTTAAAATTCTTGTAATGAAATATGTAAATTTTCTTTAAAATTAAAGTGAAGGACAAAAAAAATATTAATCTCTGCATATTTTTCAAAGAATAAAAAGTATGCAGTACTGAATGGCTTTAATCAGTCCACAGCCGTACTGAATAATCTGAATGAAGGTATATACTTGGACAGTCAAATGTAAGGTAAATATTCAGGATTTTTTTTAAGAAGTTTTCTCAAGTTAAAAGAATTTCTGCTTTGTGCATAAGTGAGAGGAAAAGGATGGATCCTGCTTTCTTCACAGAAAGAGTCTACTGAAGTTGTCTGGACTACTGGCATTAAAACAATCATCTGGACTCATCCCAGAGCATTACAGGTGATGTTCTAAGGAACACAGAATATGTTTTGTTTGCAAAGCAAGAGACTGCAGGACCTGGGTATTTTATTGATCAAGGTTAATTTTGAGAAATGTAAATGAGGATCAGTTCCTGTGGGATTTTCAGTATTTAATAATTTTCTTCAATTTATAGTGCTCTTTATTTTATAGTTTTTTCATGTTCCACAGTGTTTATTATAAAGCTAGCTTATATTTTTCCCATGAAGACTCTTCACTGCTCAGAAAAAATATCTTTGAAAACACATGTTGTTACATAAGAGCCTGTTTGTGGGAACTTCAGGGAATTTGTGCTGACTTTCTTAATCATCCTCTGGAGAGCAACAACCCCTACTTCCTGTCTGCTTCTATTACATGATGCTGTGCCTTAAAAAGAGACTGCAACCAGGAAGAAAACATCTCTGAACCAACAGAAAACGCTTGAAAATGAAACAGAAAGAACTAACAGCCATGTGAGAGCAGCTCAGTATAAATAATAAATTAGCCCTTGGATGTTGCACATTTGATCTACATAACATAATGGTAAAAATACAGTGTGCAGCTTTCTCTGGCCTTCAGCATAGCTCAATGAAAGTCTGATGCCAGCTTGGAAGTAATTTCCACAGATGTGGATTAATATTTATTTTATTTGTCTCTAAAGCAGTCATGTTCGCATATATACAGCTTCTTAAAAATTAGGACAAATTTGTAGCTGTTGAGAGAGCAATTGAAACTGAGATGAAATCTGTGTATTCATGTGTGTTAGATGCTCTTTAGATGCATGTATGGAAAATTTCTTTTTTAATGGCTGAATCAAGAGAAAAAATAGGCCAACTGAAATATGTAGCTCCATATTTAGGTAGCATACCCATATCTCATGTATTCTTTCAATAACGTAGCAAAATGCACTGGTGGTTTACACCGTTTGGGACTGCATTGTACAAAAATAACCCACCCACCTAAGAAAATCCTTTTTCATAAACCAGGGAAAACTGGCTTTTGCAGGAACATTCTCCTTGCTGTGTCCATAGCGTACCTCTAGTTCCTGCTCTAATACCCAAGAAATGTTCATTGCTGCTTTGTACCTTTGAATCTAATTTCATGACCCTGTTTCTAGAGCAGAGTCATTCATGTTTTCTTGACGTGAATTTTTCAAACACCAGAGAAGTGTAAGAACTGAGAACTGTCCTAAAATACTATATAGTATTTCGGTGTTGTAAGTTTGATGTCAGTTTTCATTAATATACATTTTCTTTGGGTTGATACCTTTGATGAGATGGAGGTACTTCTTTTGTTTGTTAGCTGAAGAATGAATAAGAATGATTCACTTTAAGCCAGCCTCTGTCTTACAGTTCTTGTTCTTCTAGCCCAAAGCTTCTTAGTGTACTGTTCCTAATGAAGTTGTTGAAGCAGTGCTGCATCTTTCTTGATTTGACAGAATTTATCCTTGTCTTGAATCCTTAATTCTCCCTAGTTTGTGTGAAGTCACCTTTCAGACTTTTCTCTGGCATTTTTTGTCTTCTAGAGTGAACAAATGTAGATTTCTCCTTACATCTGAACCTAGCTTTTAAGCAGTCTAATCTACAAACATGAGTTTAAGTATTGTTTCTACGCTGCGTGACTTGTTTCTCTTCACATCAGACCTTAAGCATTTCTGTCCTGCTTAAAATCTTATTTGTTTCTGTGAAGTATCAATTCATGCTCATGGTGGCTGAAACAGGTTTTTAGACTGTCCATTGTAAAACCCCTCTTCATTCTCTCTTGGTGAGCATGAGCTCCATCACCCCTTCTCTGGGTCAATCAAGCCCATAACTGACTGAGATCATTTCAGGGAAGATGGGCAAGAGCCATTGATTAGGTGCTCACTTTCAAGTCTCACCGGTCTGTTTGCGTAACACTTTTAGGATAAGACTTTCAGGACAGCCTGATGTTTAAAACACTTCTCAATGTGGCTCTCATGTCATAAAGCAAGATCCTTTTCTTCAGGAGCAAGAAGACACACGTGCTTGTGCTGTGTTCACTCAGAAAGTGTATCTCAAATGTATCGCCGTAGAGGTGTTTGGGGACCTTACATCTCATTGTTCTGGCTCCCAACCATATTATATACTCCAGGCCTTGGAAGTTCTGTATCCAAGGGGAAAAAGCAATTGTGCGTGCAACCAGCAGTGAGGGCCAAGTCAGGAAGTTAGATGATCCTCCTTCCTCCTCTCACCTAAATTAAATTCAGGCTACACCTTTCTGTTCAAACAGGCAACCAAGCTGATACTGCTTGGTTTCATTACTTGCCTCAGAGGAAAGGGCGAGGGGGGAGGAAGGCAAGCCACTACATGCACTACAATTGTTTCTTGCAAGACAAATTTAGAGCCAGAATGAAATAGCAAGGCAGAGAAATGAGAGAAAATCAAAGAAGAAATGTTGGGAAAGTCTTAATACTTAATTCATTAATTTCTAATTGTATATTTTGCTGTTTAAAGGGAACCAAGGCAATAAGTGGGTTTTCTTACAGATTGAAAAGAAAAACAACTCAGGAAGTAGCTCCTCAACACTGATTATTTCTGATATCTCTGGAATTTCCAAATTACATTTGTTCTGAAAAATAGAGGAGGATATTCCCCGATTTGAAGTTCTTACTGGAAAAGACATATTCTTATGTATGCACAAGATCTCAAATGCCTGTGAGACAAGAAGGTCCAGGCCAGTGTTTACTTCTTCCTTTTACGAGATAATGAGTGTTTTAATAAACTGATGAAAAAGTCTTTGCTTTAGCACAAAACCCTCTTAGTCAGGTATGGAGTTGGGGACAAATTTAGTTCCTTCTGCATTTTGAAGAAAGGAAAAGAAAGTATATTTTATTATCATTTTGGCTTTCAAAGTAGCACATGGATTGCTGTGTTCAGGAAGTGTTCAGCTCTGAAAACCTTCCTGTTTTCCTTTAGCTTAGAGCTGTGCTTTTATTTGTGGCATCTGTGGAGTAGTTTGAGTTAAAACCCAGAAGTGACAGCAGTCAGCTCCCCTATATGGCCTTTCCAGAGCATCGCCTTTGCAGCTTGATTTAAACTATTGTCACAGCTGCCAGTGGCAGAGCTGCTGCCTTCTGCAAGCTCCCAGGAACATACAGAGCTTGTCATTCTAAAAGAAACCCCAAATGAAATCTGAGATTCAAGTAGTACCTAAGCAATAATTTTAAGTAGCTCCACTTCTAGGTGTAGGGTGCTAATTGGGTGGTATTGATATTATACTAAATGAACATGCATCATTGAAGTCTATTGTTGCATTGCTTTGTTTAAAAAATGCAGTACTTTGCCAGCAGCAGCATGCTGATGGAAAACTGTCACAACAGTGATCAGTACAATCTGGGAGTTAAATTTGACTGAAACATATGTCTTCAATTTTAATAGCTCAACTTCCCAGATGCCCTAGAGGAGAATATTGCCTGAGAAGGAGCTTTTCATGTAAGAATAATTTGTGTTAAGTAGCTCAGTGATCTGTTTGTTAGGTTAGAGCTGACAGTTTGTTTATATTTCTAAAGGGGTATGATGAATGGGGGAGAAGTTGATGCTAATTAGCTTAAATTGTTCCTAAGAATGCAGAGCACTTTGCCAGTTTCATTGTTTCTGTTTCTTTGCACATTTTCAATAATTGAATAGAGCTCAAACCATTCATCATAATTTTAGGTAAGATGGAAATAAATGAATATAGCACGGGCCAGTCTGTGTGATGGAAGATGTCACTTTAGAGGTCAATTAGATAAGACATCAAACTAGGACTAATGTAGCGTTTTTAGTCCATTTCTATGAATATAGCAGATGTGAGTAATTTTAGATAAAAAATAATTCCCTCTGGCATGATACTAGTATTAAATATTTCTTTCAAAGCTTCTTTGTCATATTAGCATAATGTTTTTATCTTAACTCTCAGCTGTTGCCTCCGACACTCCATATGACAAAACATGCTACTTTTCTGTTTACTGTATATCAGATACAATAAATCTAAAAAAATCTGCTTTTGGGAGAACAAAAATATTGGCCAGGTGTGATATGCAGAAGGTGTTAGCAAAAGGGGATGAAATTAATCAGAGGTATGACAAATGTAACAGCAGAGAAGCTTTTATTACTGTTTGACTTCAACATGCTGTACAACTCATTGTTTGTAGGTTTGGGAAACATAATTCTGGTCAAATTTGAAACATCCTATTCATACAGAAAACAATAATTTTACAAGAATGTGTATTTTGTATCAAACATTTCCTTGATAAATTGAAGTTAGATTTGGGGGGTGGGGACTTGGAATGTTCTGTTTTCAGTCCTTATACAAGCCCATTCTTTTTTAATTTATGCACATATAATACCACAGGAAGAGATGGTATAAATTTGTGGACTGTGGAGAATGAGTGAACATTTTTGAATCAGGATCTTTAAAAGGGGTGAAATTTGAGTATGATTAAGTTAGGAAAAAGGCTCGCTTACGGCGGAAGTCAGAGACTCTGTATACATTATAGGCATGTCATGGCTTTTAAAAAGTTATGTTAGACTTCTATACAAATTGCAAAGGAATTTATATAACCCCAAACAAAATTCTGTGTGGCTCTGAATTCTTGCAAAAGTACAAAATAAAGTAAAAAGAAGTGAAATAATAATAGTAGTTAGTATTCCGGTCAGGAGTGAGTGTTGCTGTAGGGCAGGCTGCATGGGTGTTTTGTTGGTCACTAATTTTCTTGGAAGGAAATGATCCCATGGCTTATGCTATCCGCGTTTGTGCATATTTGCCCTATAATTGGCATTTATTAAGGGGACTTTTGGTTTGATGGATGACTGTCAGGGTATTGCCTGCTAGCTTTGATGCGGATTGCTTTTGCATGAGGTTTTTTCACATTAACTCATTAGAAACTCTGCTCTGCTTCAACATTCTCTTTATTTACCTTCTGAAAATGTGATACTTTTCAGACCAAGTTTCAAGGGACTTGGTGTGGTTTTATTTGTGTACCAGTGTTTTAATTTGGACAGGTGAAAAAGATACATAGCAGGAAAATACTAAATTTTCAACCTGTGAATCTTAAAACTTATAAGAGTTTCAGCTTAATTAGTTATCTTTGAAATGCTAAGCCGCTAGCAAAATATCTTTGGTTTATAGCATCGACTTCTGTGTTCCTAAATTTTTTTTAAGGGTAAAGAAAGGCAAACAAAATCCAGTCCCATAAAAGCAGCAGGTATAGTAATATTTTCACAGCAGGTTGATATTCAATGAATGTTTAACAAATCCAGGATTGGTGTCTGAGACATATTAGTGGTTTCTCTAAGGCTGGATTGATTTGGTCTTTTCCTGTAATGTATCTGGGACATAGGACTGTTAATTAGATTAATTAGCAATAACGTGATTTATAAGGCAGTTATAATAAAACTATGGTTACCAGTGTATTCAATTGCATTGCCATGTTTTGATTTGATGTTTAGAAAACCATATAAGAGGAATGGAAATTGTGCATACAGACCCTGTCACTTTGAACGTTCCTTTAATAAAAGATTTTCTCTACATGTAGCTATGCAAAGGAGAACTACAGCTTGTGGCACTAAGCAATGCCTCTCTTAGCGTGAGGAAATAATTGAAACTTTCAGCAGGTTAAATTCTTCCGTTGGGTTCAAATTGCAAGAAGAAAACTTGATAGAGAACTTCCTACTTTTTTACCTTTCCATTGTTTACTGCCTTGATGTTTTAATAAAAAATTGCAGATCTTGTGCTTGCCACAGGAAAAAAAAAAGGCTGCAAACATTTTTTTGCAAACTCCCAACTTATTTTCCTGTTTTCAGTTGATGCAAGTGTAACACATTTCTTACAAGTCATAGTAAATGTAGAATAAAATTAACATTGAGTGTTGTAATTCTGTGTAGCTCGGATCTGAATATTTGATGTAGACAATTGACAGGTAACAGGACATGAATCCATCTTTTCTGCAGTGCAAGATATTTGTGAAGGATCTGAAATTTATTTGGGTTGATCCCTAGATGAAAGGATGGATTTACTTGTTTGCAGTCCTGTATAACTTGTGCATGTTTTTAACTTGCATGAATGGATTCTTTGGACCATCTGACATGCTGAAGTCCAAGGATTTGTTCAGGGAGTTGCAATCTCACAGCTCTTTTGCCTGTATGTTCTAGTTGCTGTAATTAGCTGTAGCTGTCTGAAGTCTGTGACTTTTCTTTTAATTACAACTAAACTTGACCCTTTGTGTCATGAGGAACTAATTTCTATTTCTGGCAGTAAGACTTCAACAAGTATAATAAAGAATCTATTAACCAAATATAATCCTATTCTTATGAATTTGTAAATTAAAAGGCCTATTAACCTCACTGAACTGGAAAAAAGTTAATTGGCAGCGTTTGAAAAGTTCAGCTCTCTTATTTGTTTTTCATGGCTTGAGATAGTACCCACAAGATAGCAATGCCAGACAGAACTGAAACTAAGTGACCAAATATTTTGTTTATTTAATTAAAAATTAACTCAGTCTTTTACCCTTGCATAGGGGGAATAGGGAGCAACAGATTTGGCAGAAGAATATCCTATGATTTAAGCTTTCAAGTTCAGCCTGAGAGAAGCCCCAAATACAGAACTGAGTATGAATTTATAATATTTCTGCAGTTGTGATGCCAGTATAAGAGAAGCAAGGTTTGTAGAAACATCAAACTCAAGCATGGAAAACAAACTATCAGTTTTTTATTCCATGTTTGTTCTGAGTAAAAAGCTGAGCTTTGATTTTTACTAACAAAGAATTTGAGTAACACAAAATCAAAAAGTTGTTGCTATCCAGGGAATTTTGTTTTCACTGGAAGGACGATCAAGTGATTCATTATGGAACTTAACCAGCCACAAGTAATTGGTGACAGTAATGATCAGGCATCCTATTCCTTACACCTAATGAGCAAACAAATGATGGAGACTACACAGTTTGTTCACATACATTTACATGGCTTGTTTCACCATGGAGCCTTGTCTAATAAGAAATCCAGAGGACTGTAAATTGGCCTTTGTCTTCTCTTGCTAGTTAAGCTGCTCCTCTGTGTCTCTTTTAGCATATGTGCAGCCAGTTAGAATGGGACAGTGGGTACAGGCGGGAGAGAAAGAAAGTTTTAGGCAGGCCATACTGCAGAAAAACTGGTTTGTTTCTACCCTAAAGTATTTTTCAGGGTCTATCACAAAGGTCATGGGGTTCTTAAAAGGTATATTCCACAAGTTGTCTGGTAGAGAAGTTTCTTATGGTTGATCATTCCATCTTTTAATGAAGTAGAAGTTTTTCAAAGCTGAGATAAACTGTGCTCTACATCTTACTCTCTACCATCTCTTCCCTTCTTCTTCTGTCTACATTGTTCTGCTGGTTGCTAAATTTTCTTCAGTTCCCACCTTTCTCACTTTTCTCAGCATGGACCAATGCAGAGAGTGATTGGTGTGGACCGGTGATGAAAAATGGAGCTGGGCTTTTTGCAGTGGTCAGTTGAGGCTGTCATCTAGGAATCTTTAGTGGCAGCTCCAGGTGCCATGCCCCCCTGAAAAAGATAGCCAAGGACATTTTTTTAGCTACATGAAGATAAAAAATCCCCACTGGCACCACATCTTAGAGAACCAAAGTCCGTGGGTAAGTGGACAACAGAAGATGTTATACAGAGGATGCAAAGAAACGGACTTCATCTTGCACCCTTCAACATACCAAACTCTAGATTCTAGTGTGTGTTGTCAGATGTCTTGAGCAGAAAGTATGAAACATTTATGAGAATCTAAATTTTTAATTTCCTTGCCTATATCCTCCGTTACAGAGATCAGGAATTCCCCTGACAGTCACTGAAGGTAACAGTATCCAAAATGGAGCAGCCCTCTAAAACACTTCTTGAGGATCTGACTGTAAGTTGCTGTGCGGTCTAGATCTCAAATCATTGTGATCCCATGTCAGGGACTTTCCATTTAAAATTTTTCGTGTTCAGGTAAATTGCAACCAAGGTAATCTGGTAAACCATGCACCAAAAAGATTAAACCTACCCATTGGTACATACATGTGTGAAAATTCTGCCTAGAACTTTACACAAATGTGAAATCAACTACTGTTTGGCAATAGTTAAGCAAATACTCGTAATATAAGACTGAAAAACAGTTTTTGCCGAAAATGGCAAAATATGGCCCAAATATCTCATAGATTTGGTTAAGATTAAAGGGATCTAGTGTGTAAGTAAACCTTCAAATAATGTGTTGAAAGGAGAATTTGGGGTGCAGATTTGAATTTGAGATAAAATCACTTGGTATACATTAATTCAGCCAGATCTGAGATGACTGGTTCCACCTCCACTGTAAGGAAAGGTGTTACAAAATTTGCATTTCTGTATGTACCATGCTGCCACTGGCAAACCTTATCACTGTTTCAGACATAGGTATGAAAAATAATGGTTTCAAGAGGAAAGTTACAATTAAAACTGAGCCTTTATCATTATAGAATGAGAAAAGCATTGGTACTGTGTAGCTGTTTACAGTACAGAGCAAAATTGCTTTTGTTGGGTTTTTTTCAAGGACTCTACAGGAAATCTTTCTGTCTTCACTGGCTTTTCACATCAGGCCCACAGAAGCTATGTTTAAGCTAGTAGGCCTGGAAGCATTTCCAGCCTTGAGGGTCTGGACATATCCAAGGCTGACCTCATCTCATGTTGCAGCAAAACTCAAGCAACAAACTAAGCCTTCTGCCTCAACGTACACCCACACATCCCAACAGTGGGCTGAGACCCAGCTTTCCACCAGCTCCTTTCTCCTGTCCCCCCAGGTCCTATTGATTGATGGGAGGGAAACCTGAGTATGAGGCCAGATGGGAGCCAGACCATTCAATAGTTGATCGTCCTGATCCTGGTGATCAGGAGACCAAGGTGCACAGTCACATAAGAAGCTCTGCAGTAGGCACCGAGCTTACTAACCTAGGTGCAGCCAAAAAGTAACTCATGAACAGGAGTAGCTTCTATAACTCTAAACAGGTATAGGAAGTTATTTATGATGTCGCTGTGTATTAATCAAATAGTATATGAGAGCATGCTTAAAAGCTTTGGATATCACTTCTCACTAAATCCCCAACAGCTTTAATTTTACGTAGTGGAGGAGAATAAATAAAGCTATATATAACTGTGCATCTTCAAACAGGTCATGGTAAACCATTAAAAGTGATAAAGAAGCATTTGTTACATCTTGTTGGCTAGATCAACACTTTTCTATCTATAGGAAAGGATTCAAAGGGGAGAAGCCCTTTGCTTGTCAAAGGTTGTAGTCACTCCCACAAGCCTAGCTATTGAAAAGAATTGCATTTATACCTGACTATGAGACAGCAATATGAATAAACAGCATGATATCTGGTTAAAAAGAGTTAGTTGCATATGCTATCAGGCAATTACAAAGATGTAGGAATTCTAGTCTTCTGAGGAAGAGTAATTTCTAGCAAGTTTCTAATATGCTTAGTCAAAATGTTAAGTCATGCTAACTATCATTTGCCACTGTTAGGAGGCTGCAGAGGTGTTCATATGACTATTCTTAAGTGAAAAATGGAAAATTGTGTGGAGTAAAAAAAAATAACATGACCACTTTCGAATTTGGGACAAAAGAAAAGCTACCCATTTGAAATCTGGAGAACTTTACAATGCTGCAAGTAAGTAAAAGCAGATGTTGTAAAGTTTAGAAAATCAAGACATTATTTTCCTGTTTCCACTGAATATTTCTAAACACATTATAAATATGCTTTGAAGTAGTACGAAATACTGTGTTTGTTTTGCTGATAGCATCTTTTCATAAAAAAAATTTATCAGTGCTTGTTTAAGTTATGGACTAAATGATATCTGTGTGGCTAAACAACTGGCTGTATCTCTTGCAAATACAGCACTAAACTACTTGCTGTGTCTGAGTCCTTCAAAAGCCTATCTGATTGATCTTCAGAGTTTAATTTTAAACAGATTAAATATTGTCTGTTTACAGAATGCAAAAATTAGACTAATCTTTTGCAAGTTCTTCAAAAGAAATATGATTTTCTTTTGTTGCTGTGAAAAGTGGTTTTAAATCAAGAAATTGTTCTAAAACTTAACTAAGTCAGTGAAACAGGAATTTTGGGTGTCTGGCTCATTGTTTCCTTTACTTACAGTAAATGTTCATAGGCTTTAATAAGCAAATAAATCAATCTATATTTGTGATTCTAAAGGCACCCATTGAAGATATTGTTCGTTAAATCTTTTATATGTTTCTATTAAGAGGAGACCACTGAATAACAGACTTGAGGAAGATTCATCACCTAGATGATAAAGCAAAGTGTTTCCAAGTAGTGATCCTGTGTTTGGGAATATGTATATCAAAACAACATGGAGATTAAAGGGAGACTGAGATTGCAAGTCAATTGAATTACATGCAATTAGTAGCCAGTCTTAATTTGAGAATTTGAGTCCTATATGAGAATATTATCATTCCTCATTTAGGAGTACTGAGAAGACTGGCTGTTGACAATGATAAAGGAATTAAGCAGTCCTGACATTTGTCACACTATAATAATATTCATCACGCCCTATTGATTTTCCTTTGCACTAAGTGAATTCCCTTTTTACAGCTCTAAGGTCCTGAGCCTGAGAGGGGAAGAAGAGGAATTTTTTTATCATTTTGGCATTTCCTGCGCAAGTTCTGTGGTGAGCAGGCAGGTACACAAATTGCAGCAAGTACTGGTTTAAAGTGGTTGATTATGTGAGAAATACATTGACTTCAACATCTTTATTTATCTGCTTGACTACAGTGTCAGAAACTGGAATCATATTCCCTTACATATTCCCTTACAGATTTTTGGATGTGAGATTTGAATATATTGATAGAAATGAAACTGTTTTTGGCCTTCGCAGAATTTTTGTGTGTGTAGATTTCTTTGCATTCCTAGATGACAGAGGAGGAAGCATCCATGTGGTATTCCAAGAGCATATATACAGGTGCAAATAGCATATGCAATAACAAGCAAATACCTCTGAGGTTATTTTAGATGGCTGTATTTGTGTTAGCTGTTTTGGACTCTCTCAATAGCCCTTAGGAGTCCTTAGGTACAATCAAGGCTCTGTAACATACTTGTCATCTGATCTGCTTTAGCAGCCTTTCTTAGGGTAAGTCAAACCCTGCAAAACAGTGCTAGTTTCTCTGACTGCAAAGTGAGTCTGCTCAGTTGGCTCACTAACATTTGTGGTGGTTCAGAGGAACTTTCTTACATGAACCCACAGTTTGGATAACTACTTTCCTCTATGCATTGCCTACTTTTTTGAATTCCTCTATTTTTTGAAGGCAATACTACATTTTTAAACTTAATTTACCTGAGTTATTTGAACATAAATTGTCATTTCCAGCATTTCAGCATTTCAGAAGTCTCTAGCATAGTATAACATGCAGATTTGTGATTTTAGGCTCAGGATTTGAGACAGTTCTCTTCTCAGAAAAAAATATAACTATGTGAACTTTTTTTTTTTTTTTTGCTGCCAGAACGAATTATGTTTTGATATATAATCAGCTGTTGATTACCTGGGGTAGCTTGGGATAGGGAAGAGGCTGTGTTGGAATAACTACAGTATCTCAAGCCACAGGAAACAGGTAAATTAAGCCATGAGGATGTACACTGATGGCTCAATGGACTAACAGAAGAAAATTTTGGTGACCATGACAGTGGAAGTAAAGCCACTTCCCCTAAAGATGAGACAGAGGTCTGCAGTGGTGAAGCTTGTCTGGATTAAGGCTGTATCTGGACCAAAGCTGTCTCAGACCTAAATCAGTTTGGAGTTTATGCAGTCCTGGTTCTATTAAACAGCTCACAGATGAGTGGCTATTGACTGCTATCAGTATTGCTTCATGCACAATGCTGTGTATATTGCTGCATCAGTGAAAATGCGGTGCAAGGAACACCAAGAAAGGGAAAATTGATTTTTTTCTTTTCTTTCCATTCATGTAATTGTCCCATCAGTATTCTTATAACTCACAGTATATCTGAAATCTGCATCTCAGGGCGATTGTGTTTGGTCTGCAAACTGCATTTACTTCCTTTAATTTTTCTTAATTCTATTATGTACTTTTCTGAAACCAGCCATTCACCAACCTGCATGCAACAGGTTGCATCAAACCTTTCAATCAAAGCATCTCCTGCACTCCATTATTAACCTAGCCATATTTCCACAGTTTCTGTTTACCTCTGTGGTAAAACAGCCTTACTGACATACCAGCTAGGGCAAACCATGGCAAGTCACTTTGATTTAGTAGAATTGTAAGTTCCTTTGTTCCCTCCTTTCCTTATGTCTGTAATTTAGCACTAGGAACCCTGAATTTGTTTTCTTAGGGGTTTGGGGGGTTTTTTTCGGTTGTTGGTGGTAGTGGTTTGGGTGGGCTTTTTTGGGGCGGGGGTGGAATAGGTGGGATTGTGGCTTTTTGTTTGTTTGTTTGTATTTTTTACTGTCGTCTGTAGATGAATAATGAAAATAGTACATGTGCCCAAGCTCACTGAGGACTTGAATGAAGCAAAGCTTGTATCATATATGCCAGCTTTCAGCCATCAAAAGGTTTTAATTTGTCCTTCAGAGAAACTAAATTTTGGCTTTATAGCCATAATGATTAAAAAAGTCTGAGAGGAAGAGTGTTCAAAATATTTATGAAAACCACATACTACTAGGAAAATCTCCATCACTGTATTTAAAATTAGTTTTTGAAAGTGGAAAAGTTGTAAAAGCATTTTGTTGTACTTTTTAATGAATAAATTCTATTAGCATTCTTCTTTCATTAATTAGTTCATTGCATTATTTACTCTCTTTTTTTTTCAGAAAAGAAGCTCAGAATTCACTTGCATGTGAACTACGTATTTTTTCTCATTTGTTAAGAGCCCATTTCTCACCTTTGATCTTCTCAAAGAAATGTGGATCCACGGTTATCAATGATTTTACAGGATGTAGTATAGATATAGTTGTAAGGTTATTGCACAATAGCTCATTTTAATAAAGTTGCTCAAGTATTTGGGGTTTAGAGCATTGTTGCTGTATTCAGGAGAAAGGCTTATTAAATTGCAGTGGTAATTATAATCAGCCTAAATTCTGTAATCTGTGCTTGCAGAAGCAGGGCACAGTAGAAAATTTTACTTTTTTAGTACATGATAGTATATATCTACAGCATCATGTACATATCACATATATTAATGTTTACATAGGAGATTAAATAAGCAAAGGTGTCAAATACCGAACTTTTTTTTTGACGCATTTCTTCACACTGCACCATGTCCTTCAGAAAGCCACAACATAAAACAATGTGATGTATTCATTTTTCTCTGCAACTAGACCTGCATCTCACCACTCTCCCTGAAAACATTTTTCCGTCATTCTGGACTGTTCTGGCTAGAAGTATGAACTACATCTAGGTGCTGTGATGTGTTTTTCATTACCAAAAATCTGGTCCTCACTAAATGATAGGGTAAATTCATTAAGAATGTATAGTAACTATCCATGCTCTTTCTTTGACTCCTAACAATGCAAAGATGAATTACTGCTTCTGGCTTAGAACATCACTGCCTTCTATATTTTATCATCTAATTTATTTGGGATGTGTTTCTTTGTTTTTCAAGTTTGAGTATTATATCGGTGTGTCCTGTCTTGCCATAAGTTTACAAACTGTTTTTTGGTGTGATGGAAAGGGGTTTTGTTTGTTGTAGTGACAGTGCGCTGTTTTGGCACACGCTGTTTAGGCTTCTAGAAGAGTATTATTTAAGGAAGATGTAAAGTGGAAATTTTTATGACATGGAAGTCTTAATGGACAACAGAACAAGCAGAGTGATGCATGTGTGAGGAGGAAGATGTGTCAAAAGTAAGAGTTTGTTTTGAAGTCTAGGGGTTACTTTTTTCTCAAAAAGGCAAAGATAATTAAGTTTGGGTACATTCCACTGATCAGTGAAGGAAATGGATATGATTCACTGTTGGACTGTTATCTGGGCTTTTTGTTAGTTTATTGAAGAGAACATGTTTTTTGAACACTTCCATGGGTGGTGACTCAACCACTTTCCTGGGCAACCTGCTCTAATACTTGACCACCCTTTCAGTGAAAAAAATTTTCCTAATATTTAATCTAAACCTCCCTTGGTACGACTTGATGCTATTTCTTCTTGTCCTAATGCTTGTTACTTAGGAGAAGAGATTGACACCTCTCCCTCCCCAGCTACAGCCTCCTTTCAGGTAGCTGTAGAGAGTGATAAGGTCATCCCCGAGCCTCCTTCCCCCAGGCTAAACACCCCCAGCTCCCTCAGCCATTCCTCATGAGTCCTGTGCTCCAGACCCTTCACCAGCTCCATTGTCCTTCTCTGGACATGCTCTAGATGTCCTTCTTGTGGCGAGGAGCCCAAAACTCAACACAGGATTTGGTGGGGGACCTCACCAGTGTTGAGTAGAAGGGTAAATTCATAACCTTAAGCCATGAATGAAAAATTACAGAGAACCCAGGAGTGCACACTATTGTCTTGGGTAGATCATCTGTGTTAAAAAGAAAAACCTCAAACTGACACACAATAGAATGGTGCCTGGTTTTGCCCCAGTCTGCTTGGCAGGTTTAGGGTAAGGTTGTTCAGTTCACGCTGGGCAGTGCATGGGAGAACCAACAAAATTCTTAAGAGGTTCAATAACAAAATTCACTTGCAAGCTTAAGAACATTAAGGTAGAATAAGGTACTTGGGCAAATTTTATAACAACATCCAGACAAAATAAGACGCTTCACAAGCTTTAACTTAGCAAGCTTTAACCCATCCAGACAAGGTAAGGCACTTAGAACACTTAAACTTAGCCAGCTTTGACCTATCCAGATACAACAAGGCACTTATTAAAGCATTGACTGGAATTTTTCAGTCTGGTTTGCAATATATTTTGAGAAGTTAGGAGAAGAGAGAAAGAGCAAGAAAATGGATAAGAGTAGAAAGGTATTTCCACCTGTGGATTCAGCAACAAGATTTTATTGTTGCAATTTCGATGTCCATTGGCTGATGGTCACAGTCTTGATCCATCAGGGGTGGGGGAAGTCCACAAAACACAAAGTTCAGTGAATTAATACGTACTTAGGCTAGGTGCAAGTGCCCCAGTAGTTCCCCTGGGGCTGAGTTTTACACTGTCTGATGTTTTACACTGAGGATCTGTTGTGATGCTGTGGACCTTGGCAGTCTTCTGGTGGAAGGCCGCAGAAATGAGGCTGGGAGTGCTTTGGGGATCTTTGGTGGTTTGTGGCACCTTCTAAGACATGACGGCTGCCTCTCAGGTAGCTGTAGTTGTGCAAGTTATGGCCCTTCAGAGGCATGAACACCTTCAGGCCTAGGAGTGAATGTCCCAGTACTTCCCTGGAGGAAGTTCTCACACTTGTCTAAGTGTTTTGGTTTTTTTTCACTGGTGTGATAAAAAACAACTGTTCCACTTCACAGGATCTGTGTCTTATTAGCCTCTTCCCTTACCTGGCTCAAACCCCAGCTTTCTGCTAAAGAAAGGTTGATTTGTTATCATCCTCTGGTGCTCACCCGCTCTGCGCCAAGGTTGTTACCCTGCACATCATCAGCAAAGCACCCCCTGCTTTTGGAAAGGGCCAATTGTTGCATTCATTAACCAGTAACATTTCAGTCTCTCACAGTCCCCAAAGTAGGAAGCTCTTCAGTGCAGTAACAGTTTCAACATTTCCCTGTCTATATACATTTTTCTTTCCACCTATATCTTGGTCCTTTTGCATACTCAACTCCACACTTCAATTTCCTCACAATAGTTAAATCTATCACTATTCTTGAAATTAGTTTTTCCAAATTGATGAATCTACAGCTGCATCATAAAATGAGCCAGGAACAGCAATATCCCTGCAAATGATGGTATCTGCTTTAAATCCTTGCCCTGTTGGTGATAGCTGCTACCACCACTGCTGGTGGTGTGAAAAAAACTCTTGCCTTTAATATTTTTTTCTACTTATTTATCTTATTGTTTATCATATGCTTGTTTACTAAACGGAGGGCTCCTGCTAAATGTCAGTGTGTGTTGTGTGGTGCTGACAGTTTCTTCATTCATACAAGGGAAACTTCCAGTCAGGACTACGTTGTCATATAGATACCATAGCATTTAATCACAACTAAAAGAGCACTGTATGGGTTTATTTCTATGTGTGCATCAAATGGTGTTAGGGCTGTAACATTGTTACACTAATTAGGGTTTTTGAGAAAGAGACAGACTTCAGCCCTTCTTAGACAGTTCTAATAAATTTAATTTAATTTGTTCAGTTTCCGAAAAGCCGTTTCATATGGGGGCCCATATTTCTGGCTATCAATTGTGTGAAGGAACTGATAGAGTAATCTATCTATATATATTTTTTTTTTCCTAATTCTTTATTATATCGAAAAGAGGACCAAAGCACTATACCTGTTTCATGGAAGACAGCAATGTTATGTGTGTTCACAGTTTTGTTGCTGCAGTGAAATGACACTGATGCACAAATGAACCCCATATTCTCAGGTAGCTAATTTAATGACCAAGCATCTAGTCCCCTGATTTTATTCAGCTTTTCAGCTTTTTGTCTGGGGACATTTGGTATGTTAAAGGCAATTCCATTGAAGTTGTTCTGGTAGTCTTGTGAAGCCAAAAAAAACCCCAACTGGTTGTTTTCTGAGTAGATACGCAGTATTTTGTACTAAAGATATGAGATGACTTTTTGCATGGACATAATTCTTTGCTCTAGTATTGGGGATCACAAAGGAGAATATAACTGAGATAATGACAAATCATTCAGCAGAGTAGGATGGTTTTTTCCAAGCAGAAGTGGTAGAAAGCTTCACCTAAAAATAATGTGATGTAAGAATTGAGCACCTAGGAGGAGTCTTAGAATCATATCTGAACTATTTGACCAGACAAACAGGTCATATAATGACCCATGTTAAGTCTGAGAGCTGACATTTGCCTAGCTTAGTTTGCCAGGTAAGGACGAACTTTTTTTT
>VZRL01003529.1:136763-221011 GCA_013397895.1 Origma solitaria | reverse complement strand
ATGATGGTTAAGGGGTGGGTGTGTCTGTGTTCATTCGGGGTTTTTTGGGGGATTTGGGTTTTTTTTTTTTTTGTAGAACCCCCTACCCCTATCCTTTCTACACACACTGTAAAATTTTTGTAAAATCTAGGATTTCTAGAATCATTTATTTGTACCACATCCCTGCATTGCTATGCATTTTCTCTCTAGCTACACTGGCTAGAGGAATGATGTTCATTCTCATTTGCCAAAGCTTTTATATATGCCACATGTGCAATGGTGATTCCAATGTGACAAACTGCAGATTCATCTGATAAATTGTATTTACCTCCACCTTTGACCACCTCACCTGCTTTCTGCCACTAATCTATCTCCACTGGGATTTCTTCACATTGCAAACCTTGGAGCAGCTTCAAACATCTGCTAATTTAAAACTAAAAAAAAGAAAAAGAAAAAAAAAGAAATCAACCTGCCAAAGGCAAATTTCCTGCCCTTCTTCTAGCCAATGCAGTGCTCTCTGCCTTTAAAAAATACAATGGTCTATGTTAAGAAGACCCTGGACAAGAGTCAGCTGTACACCCCTGGCAAAATTTAGTACTCTTAAAAGCCTTCAAATTTTGGACAGTTTGGCTTCAGTAAGGTACACTGTCTGGGGTTGTCCTAAGATATTCAGCTTTAGACCTGGATGGTTTTATTTATAAAATTCTGTTGGAAGACAGTGAATTTCAGTTCACATGTGCAAATTTAGCCTGTGTGCCTACTCATGTTAGTAGGAATGGTGTTGGGCTGCTGTGAACTTGAAAAGTCTTCAGTTGTGTTGCATATACCTTTGCTGGATGGTCTGGCCTGTGGTTACTTTGTGTTGAAATTATATTGGTCTCCATTATTAATTTTGCCTAAAGGGTTTATGACTATTCAGTCTTTGAAAGACTAAAATTTAATTTTAGCAGAACACTGTATTGGCAGTACTTGTATTTAAGCTCTGATGGCTCCACATAGTTAATTATAGACCTGTATTTAAACTTGACATCAGACATTTGTTTCAAAAGTACCCTCTGAAATGAAATGTTAGTTGGCTTTTGAACAACTTTCTCTGCCTAAGTCACAGGCCATTTAGTCTCTGTTAATGGCAGATTGTGGTCTTAAGGGGAACATGAAACAAGTGGCTTCACAAAGCAGTTCGATATTTGCAGCTGCATTTAAAAACAGATTTTATGAACTGCATGGTTAATGCTACTGAGGAGAAAGCTAAACACAGGACTTCTAATATGAAAAAATTAGAGCACCAGTAAATATGTGGAATGGTTTGGGATAGCTGCCCGACATCTGTGGTATGGAAGAGTTGGCCAGGAAATAAGCTGCAACAGGCTGTACAGTCTACAGTATTCTTGGCTCCATTAACTTATTCAACAATAAAAATTAATGTGCAATATAATGTTTGATAGTCACCATTATTGTGAAAATATGATCACATGTGGAAGTATTTCATAACCATTTGCAAACATCTCTTTGCTTTTAAAGATGTACTTACTCACTGGTTTAAAGTATTTCTTATTGTCTATTAGGGAGTGTATTTTTAAGTAATTATCTTCTCAAAACTGTTGACCCCACTTCTTCAAAGAGACATTTTGAAGAGGTTGCCATTTTTGTAATGCACCCAAAATGTGCGAAATACCTTGATGTCCTGTATAAAGCTGTTAAACAGGCCCCTTGCCAGCTGAGTACATTCTTTGTAAAATTGTTGGAGATACTTGGACATGGAGAAGTAAACAAAAATTAGCCACTTTAATTAATGATAGAAATACTCAACACATATTTGCCAAATAATCACTAGAGGGAAAACATGTTTTTTCCACAGTAAAATGTAGTTATTGTGAAAAAATGCTCAACCAATAAAATTAAAAACTGATGTGTTCTAATTGATTTGTGAGAGTACAGTGAGAAACCGTAGAAATTACTCATCATTGCTGCTAAATACATCTAAAATTCATAATGGAGACTGCCTATAAATACCAGCAGTGTTTTTGAAAGGGGTATTTAAATTATGCTTTTAGAATTAGTTTCTGTATATGAAAATTTAAACGCTGTTGTGGCAAGGACAGAACTCATCAGTAAGAATTTTGTAAATCGAGCTTTTTCGTTCTGTTTGTGATGTAGTTTTGCAAACCTTCTGTGTTATTTAAAACTTGTTTCAATGTAATGAATTGTGTTTAAGATGATAGTCTTGCACAGGTGAATGTGGCAAACACTGTGATTAATAAATCATTTAGTATCTCTTCCCGTAGAAAGAAGAGGAGGGGAATATGAAGGTAGGGATTGGAGAAAAGGGAGAACAAATAATATGGACTAATATGCAGAGGAAGCACAAAATGAGGATCTTTTTTTGTTTTCCTTTCCTTTCACTTCTGCTGATACAAGGTCCTGTGGGATTTAAATATATTTAAAATATATTTTTGTCAAGGATCAAGTTTTCTTAATGGTAACATGAGGGAGTAATTGGCATATGTAAGGTATCTTATATTTCATTCTGTGAGTACGAAAACATGTATTTATCTTTTCAGTATTTGTCAATGTGTTCTGTGTTTCTCTGAAACAACTCTCTAATCCTTGCTCTGTTTCTTTCATTAAGTAAAAAACACATCTGGAAAGGCAACAAGGAAAAGGTATTCAGAATAATTTTAAATTGTAATGTATGGATGTTAGCATATATATATATAAAAAATAGATATATATGCTTATATGTGTACATATAGACACCTATACACATACATACTGTCATCCCAAAGTTAAATAAAAATATAGCATACTACATCTTATAGAGATGTGGCACTTCATAGCAATTCAAGAATGGAATTTTAAAGTGTTTTGTTTCCCTATTTAGTGTAGCTTTTGGAAACAGAACAGAAACTTCTGAAGCAACTTTCTGATGTCCAGAGATCAGTTGCTGGGGTGTATTTTTTCCTTTAAACTTAATGTACTTCTGCTGTTCCTGGAAATCAGGGGAAACACTTAGCTGTTTACTTAATCATGCTTTTAACCAGCAGAAGCAAGGAAATTTCACATTCTGCACTCTGCTGTCAGCTTTAAAAACACAATTATAGGGTATCAAATTCACCTCTGTGTTTCCATGGCAAATAAGGGTTACCAGTAGTGTAATATAAAAGGAAAAACAATGCAATCAAAACTATTTTGAAAAGAAGCAACTTTTAGTATTGACATTGCTGTAAATAGGTTTCTTATTTGCTTTTTCTTTAGTCCTTATGTGTTGAAGTAATTTCAGTTATTTGATAGATGAATCCCTAAAATCTTCTTAGCTATCTTTCCCCAGCTACTTTAATGGAAATCATCTATCAGTTGTTGACCAGTTCATCCATCTTGGTTAACTATAATGTATTTGAGAATGTTACTCAGTGGATCATCATGATAAGCATCGCATGTCTGGGACATGCACGTGTTTATCACAGTGGGATCTTTCTATTTTGGATCATTTCTCTGTCAGCAGTGTTCCCAACAAGGTTTTCCCTTGACTCGCTGTGGAAGGGTTGGCACAGTTGTGGGTTAACCTGTGTGCTAAGTGTGTGCGCACTCTCAGCAATCTTCCTAGCCAGATTAAAGAAACTGCATCTCTGTTCAGCTGCACCTTGGTGTTAAGTGATACAAAAAATTTAGATCATGGGAAACTCTATTCTATTGTGGAGTTAGTTCTAGACTTTTGGTGTATTTCTAGTAAGTTTTCTGTTTCTTCTGTGAGAAATGGTTTTCTTAACTGAGAGCTACCATTCACCCCAACTCCTCAGCCTGGACACCACCCCCTCCCCCCAAAAAAAATGGAAAAAAGGAGTGAAAGTGCAATAAGGTAGCATCAAGTAGGAAAAAATGGAATGAGAATGGAAGGGGAAGAAAACCTGATTTTTTTGAATTGTTTATTCATTTTGACTGCAAATTGATCCAGCCTCCATTAAAAGGAATGTTAATACTAGTAGAATTACATTTAATGAAATTGCATTCAATTGTCACTTGCTAGATTGCACTTCTTTTCAAATTCTTTCAATGTCTTTTGGAACGGAAAATTGTGAACTATTTTGTTGATAAATGTTGATTTAAACTGTTGTGATACAGTCAGTTTTAGAACAGTATTGCTAAAAAATGTTGAATCCTTCATTTAAATTATTATAATATCTTGTAAAAATAATACACTTTTTGCTGTTTGTTTACTAAGTTGTTGCTAGCTTTCTCAAGCAGCAAATGCTGGAGGATCTAACTCTTTTTTTCTGCTTTGATCTCAAAGTTTAAATGCCATAGTTAGGGTTAGAAATACATACAGTTAGAAATACTATGCAAGAGTCTTTACACAAATCCTGTGTTTCATTACATGGAAACACAATATTCTGATTGTAGATTTTGGAGAAACTTGGGTTTGCACATATAGATTCAGGGCCATAACTGCAGAGTCCGCCTTTATTAAGTCTGTTAATAAATATTTATGTATTTTAGTTTCATTCTATAGCGCGATGATTACTTTGCCTTGAATTTCAATAGGGGCTCAGGTAAAAAAAAAAAATCAAAATTATTTCTTTTATATAACATCTTGTGGCTTTAGAGGAAGAGAATGGGGATGTTTTGATAATAAAATGTGCGGCATTTCCTGTTGGTTGAAATTTTGGGTTGCTTACTAAGGTAATAGTTAATGTTATTGTTGGCAAGGCAAACTTCTGTAGGAAAATATCAGTGCGAATTTTACTAGTGAGATGGGAGTACAGGCCATAAAAATTCTCAGTTTCCCTTTTAAAAACTTAATCCATTTGTCCAACAGGAATGAATACAGAAGGACTAGAGGTTTTGAACTTCCCTCACATCTGGGTATAGCAGTGTATTTTGACTCCAAGCACAATAAAACAATCGTACTTGCTGGTGGTATATGACATAATGACCCAAATATGTTTTTAAAAAATCATTTATTGCTGTACATAAACAGCTAAGTTAGCACAAGGGATGATAAAATAACATTGGTAATTCTTCCTTTAGCTGGGAACCATTGGTGGCCCATTAGGATTCCAGATGTAGCCATGTGTGCTTTTCCATTTGTTTTCTAATGTCTAGTGCTTGGGCCCTTGGTACCTTGGCTGTGGTTGTCAAGTGTGTTGGCTTTACAGCTTGAGGTCTTCCTGGAGAAACACACTGGCCTACCTAATAGCTATAAAGCAGCTTATTGTCTTGGGCCTAGTTTGTTGGGACTAGCTGGAGTGAGGGCAGCTTCCTGTCAAAGGTCAAACACCAGCTTGACCGAGTTTTCTATGGTAAACACTTGTAACTGGACCTCAAAATCTAGATGTTAAAATACAAAGAGCAAGATGTTTTAAAACATTATTTAGAAGACAGCAATCTGTGTCAATTCATGTCTATTAAGTCTACATTGGATTACATTCCGGTATTCTAGTATTACTGTGTGGAAAATATTTTCTAATTTCTTTTGCAGTCGATTACTTAAAGTACTAAAATGGAATAATAAAAGAGGAAAAAAATTACTAGAGAAAGTAACAATTATACGCTGCCTTTGCCTGAAAGGTAAAATAAAACATTTACTTTTTTAAAAAAAAATTAAGTTGGGATTCACAGCTGTTTTCAGCTATAGATGAAATCTTGTGATGCTGATTTGAGAAAAAACAACCGACACATCAAACTTACAATAGGTTAAGACATGATAAGAGCAGAGCTGCTGTTAAGTTAGTGTGTTGGTAGTTGTTTATATAGATCCAGACTGGCAAAATTGTTGACTTGCTTAGTCCAGCTGAGTTTCCTGGGACTATTTATGTAAGTTGCTCTCATCTAGAAGTAATTATTTGTCAGTCTGCCCCAACCTGATTTCAGTGAGACTGTTTGAGCATTATTCTATGTCTTTACAGCCTACAGTGATGTGAATGACTCTGTTGAAATAAAAGTTCAGTGGTCATGTAAAAAATTATATTATGAAAAATGTTGATTTTTAAAACATTTTTCTAAGCTCTTTATTATACATGTGTCTTTGAATAAAACTGAGTCCAAAACAAGTCAGCTTGAACATTCCTGAACTATTTTTGAATATATATGTGTGCCATATCCTTGTTTTCATAGGTGTATGTGTTTTATACAGTCATCTACCAGTATAAAACCAGTTGATTTTTTTTTTTGTGGTTGAAGAGTGTCATAGAGGTCTAAGTTACTTTGTATCATCTATACTAACTGTGGTTACCTGGCAGTAAGACTATTTTGATTTTCTGAGCTTTAAATCCAAGGATTTTAAATGTCCATGGGGGAATTTCTGAAATATGAACAGTTTAATATATAAGCTAGTCTTAAGGTTTCCATTGCAATTAAATCAAACAACCTACATCCATAATAAATGTAGGTGTCCAGTCTCACTAGTAAGTAGAGGAACACAAAACCAGGATTCATTATTCAAGATGCAAAGCACAAAATCATTACCAGAGATCAGCGGGATCCATGTGTCTGAGGAAATGCTGGTGGCAACCCATTTAATTCCTGCTTATGTTATTTTTAAAGCCAAACAGTGGAAATTTTTTGCTACTGATGAGAAACTGGTATGAGTAGTCCAGGTGAAGTCATGAGGGCTAGTTGTGTACCTAATACCTTTTGGAGATCAGTTTGAGGGGGTTCAGACCCAAATTAGCCACAGCCTATTCTCTAAACATGAGGCTGTGGGCTAGATGGGACGAGAACCCACCAGTCCCCTGGTAAAGCTTCTTGTGCAGCAAAGACTGCAGAATTTCTGGTGTCACAGCATGAGAGTGGTTGTTGGTGAGTTGTTAGGACCATCATATGCAACAGAAAATGTAATTTTTTGGTGTTTTTTCCTCTCTTGCTACCAAAGTTATTCTCAGGACAGAAAATAGCCTTGCTGACTTTTCCAAAAATACCTGAATTAGTTCTTAAAACTGAAAATTTAACTGAAAGTGGATGGGCTGGAGGGGAAATGGGTGGAGGGAAAAGAGGATGTAGAGAAAGAGCAATGAAGTGGAAAGCCCAAGCGGATGAGACCAGCCTCATCTTGTGGCAGAGCCGTGCTAGTAATCAACTGCAGTAACCAAGTCTTGTTTTGAGCAGAACTGGCTGAATTTCCTGCTTTTATAACTCACCAGTACATCTATTTTCTTCCCTGAACTCTATATATTTTCATTATGTATCAGATTGCTTACTTCTGTACCCATTTGCCATGTTTATATTCCAAGTACTGTTGAAAGAGGGTTAGCTTCCAAATGGCAAGACTACCAGAAGTTTATTAGGTCACTTTGGCACGTAGAGAATTGAAAGTATAGTGAGAAGTACCTACTTTCACATATAATGATAACAAGGGTTGTGGGCGTGTCTGACTCTTTATTTGTACCATTAGATTCCTGCAGTAAAGCATGTAGTCTGCTTTTGTACAGTGCATGTTTTTACTTTTATCAGCTTGGAGAATGCTAAGCATAAAATGGTAATCAATGTAGAAATCTTCGTCAAGAAATTCTTCTGTCTTATGTAATACTGTGAGCTGTGGCGCACTCTAGCTCATTCCACAGCTGAATCACTATAATAGTTCCTTTCGTTGGTCATTTCTGCTCCAGCTTTTTGTTGCTAGACACCTTTAGAACAGAGCAATTTCTTTAGTAAAAAACTGGAAATTGGTTAACTCCCTGCCCTTTGGCTTTGTAAATTAGAAGTCATGTACCTACCAGTAGCATGTTATTTGAGAAGCCATTTAGACTGGTAGGTCAGCAGATGTCTTTGTGGATAATTCCAGTCTAGTCCTTGTCAAGGTGGCCTACTGACATCTGCCTGGTTAATGGCTTCTGCTCTCCCTATTTCATGCATTGTAACATCACTGACCAGTCTACAGACACAAGTGTCACATTTTGAACTGCTTCTCATAGGACACAAAGACATTAAATAATTTAGGAAATCCAAGGTTAAGGAAAGTGTTTGTTTTCTTTTTTTGGCATTTGCACTCTTTGGCCATCAAAGATAAACAAAACAAGCCAGCAGTACTTTGAGGATTCATGTCACCCTTGACCTGCTCTGGGCAGAGTTGGAGCCAGCTGCTGTACACCTGGGCAGTGACCTGCAATATGTGTAAGGACACTTCCATACTATCACTGACAATAGCCATATACTGAGCTCCTGACAGCCGTGATTTTTAGTAAATTAGCCCAAGATTATACCCCTTTTTGAATTGTCTTCTGTAGATGTCAGAGAGTCAGAACAGATTTTTCTAACTCTTGGCTGGTGAGGAGTTTTAAAGAACTCACCTCTACTCTGGATCCGATTACAAAATTAAGTTTTGGAAACGTTGTAGTGCTGGACACTGTTCCAGATGTGTTGTGAAGAGGAGGGAACTCTATAGTGTGGATGACAAAATGGCAGAGGAATCAAATACTTGATTCTGTTCATTGTTATAGATTGTGCTCTACTTTTATAGTGTCTGTCTAGTATAGTACAAAAAAGAAGTTGGTTTGTAGTGCATACAAAATATTAACCAATAGAAGTCATATATTGTTGGATCTTGTAGTCACTGTTTAAGAATTTGTCATTTGAAATTTCAAAGTACATCTTGTAAGACTAATTACATTCTGACTGCAAGGGCATTTTGGTGGTGGATGAGCTCATCTTTAAGTTTGTATGTTAGTATGTGAAAGCATAATTTAATTAAGAGGAAAACATCATTGGTCTTGAAATGAAAAACATCATTCAAATAGAACAAAACAAAATGTCAACTGAACATGGTCAGGGATTAAAATAACTGTTCTTGTATCTCTGACTTATTTTCTATGTTCAACATTTGAGTATTTTAGAGACAGAGGAAACAGAAGCATTCTATGGGACTAATTAATGACTCCTACATGAAATAATGAAATAGGAATTAGTTTTCTTGAGGAAAAATATGTAATGCATGTTTTAAACAACTGATATTTTACTTTATTACATGTTTGGAGGAGAAATAATAGCTAAAACATTTTCCAGTGTTCTGGGGTTTGGTAAGGATGTTCTTTTTACATAAATCATGTGTGACAGAATTTAAAGTTGAAGGATCTAACCATTGTCTGTAAATGAGCAGTCTTCATTGAATTCCCTGCCCTGTGACAGCCATTGCAGAGAAATGGTCAATTTTGTCACGTTTCAGAAGAGGTAGTTAATTTGGCACTATATAGTTCCCTTATAAACCTGTCTCAGTGAATATTCAAGACTATGTATTCCCTTGGGAGATACTGAATTAACATAGTGGAACTTTGTATTGTATATTATCTATAATGTAGAATGATAATGCTAAAGATTTTTCTATATTCCTATATGGAGACCAGATCCAAAACTGGCTAGATTGCTTCTCAGGAAGTAAAACACCGAATTGATGCCCTCCATACCAGAACACAGCACATTGTGCTTTTAGGTCAGTCTGAAATTTAAAACAATAAAGGCATGCTTTCTCTTTTATAGACTAATTCTGATGTTGTGCGTTTTGCTCTCTTTTGCACAATTTTGCTGTTCAGAACTATTGCTGAAAGGCAACCTCAAACTGAAGCTAGCCTGTACCACCTTCTGTTGGGTAAAAGGTGTTGAACCAGTTCTGGATTGTGGAAGGATTTAAATCCTAAGATTTGAACCAGATTTCTAAGGTTTCCCATTTAAAAAAAACAAAACAGAGAACAAAAAAAACCCTGAAGCTGAGTGGTACAAGTACCTACTTTTTTACTAGTGTTTAATAAGCACCAACAGATAGCTTCTATTCAGACTAAGCCCAAGTCAGTCTGCTTAATGACAAGGTGACTTATTTTGATCCTTTTCCATCTGTATCCTCTTTTTAATGGAATATTTGTGATACGTTTCTATGAAGTGCCGCAGAGAAACAGCCTATTAATACATAATTGATAATTTTCTTTAGTTATGGCAGCACTTCGTGTCATTCAAGGATCCAGAGTCTGTTTATGCATAAGATGATACACAAAATGGTAGGTAATGTTAAAGTTTACATCAGATGCTGGTGCTGAGGAATGACTTGTAGGTGCCCAAAGATTTCTTTGAGCCTACCCTGTATTTTCTAGTAAAGCCAAACTGCTAAAGTTGCATGGGTTTGGACTGCATTCAGACTGAGAAGCAGCTAGAAAAATTCTTCTAAGAAGTGCCTGAAAGTGTGTGGGGAAAACCTCTGAAGCTGCCGAAGTCAGTAGACCTTGGTTTTAGGTCATTTGCTTCCCATCCTTCTCTGAGGGGCAAGGCTGGAGCTTGCTGTACTTCAGCTGGTAGTTAGTGTGTGAAGTTATCTCTGATATTACTGAAAGTTGAAAGGATCTTGAGAGCAGCAGATAAATTGGAATTATTTTGTCCTATTTCTTTCTCTTTCAATTCTTCTCTTATGGGACCCTTAATTCAAAACAATGGGGACTTCACTTGCTTCCTGTTGGTCCCTTCAGCAATGCTGCTGGGCTGTCTTTGGGTACAAGTCTTGATCCTTCCCATAGCCAGAGTGCCTTTATTGGCTTCTATTTTATGATTATTTAAACAATGTCAGTAAGGCAATTGCTCCTTGGCAAAGAATATACAGAAAGGATTTCAGATTGCAGTCTGTCTGTTTTGTGTTATGTTTGCAGAAAAACTTACATAGAGCCCACTCTTTTTTAAGAAGAGTGCACACTCACTTTACTACTGTTCCTACTTGAGGCTGTCCAGTCTTTTTGACAAAAAAATTATTAGCACAGTGGTATTTTCAAAAGGCCATTTCTGTGTCATATAATCAGTAATTATCACAATTTTAGTGTATATATGCACATTTTGTTTTGGCAAAGGTTTAATTTGTAAATATCTCAACTGAGAAAACAGGAAACCAAAAAGAAGAGGATGGTGTGCTGGTAAAGTAAGGTTGCTCTTGAAGTACCTGTTTGCAATTAATCTATGATAGCTCACTCTCTATATTAAATTATTTCTCTAATAATGCACTGAAGTGAGTTCAATGTTTACTTGGAGCTGACCTTAAATTACATGAATCATTTGATTTAAGACTCCTAGTTGTCTTGAAAGAAAGATTCAGAAAGAATAAGCACTTGGATATATAATAATTTTCAAGGATTGTGTTACTGTTTATTAAAATACTTTTGTGTTAGAATTGAAGATTCAGTCTAGCAATGTACGGTAATTGCTACTGACTGCAAAATTGCAGTCTGTGTCTGAGGGAGAGGCAATTTTGTTGTTGTTGAATTTCCAGAGCAGAAATCTTACTAAGCTGTTCACAGAACACACAAAGCTTTTCTTCATTTTTTAGACATTTTAATTGGCTGGAGACTCATAGACTTGTACACTGTGTGATGTCCAACAGGCAGATCAATAATACCATAGTAATTATGTTATTAACGTAGATAGTTGTTTCATGTTCTTTAGGTAATAAAGGCATCTAACAAGCTAGATAAAAGCCACTAATAAAACCACAGTGTAGTTTGGTTTTAAGAGGGAATCAAGTATTAATTGAGTGACCTCAGTTTACATCAATCAAATGTCTGCCATACTTTCTTAAACAAGTTTTTAAACTTTGAAAAATTAAATTTAGCGTCTTTGTATCTTGTGCTGCTATTGGTACAAGGAGATCTTAAAAGAAAGTTTCTTCTTGTAAGAATGTAAACAATTTTTCTGCGTGCTAACATAGACCATAATAGTCTAGGGAGTGGGCTATTAAACCAAGGTGCTGTATCACTGACTCCAAGTTTATAATGTTGTTTTTCAGTGTATTTATGTGAAAATATAGTTGGAGTGACTAAAGGTGGCATATCATTTGTTTAGCATTAGGTATTCTAGTTTACTGTAATCAAATTTTGCGCAATTGTGCGTGAGAAGAATAAATGAATGGGCATTTAGAAGGTTTATAGGTAAGTTTTTAAAAGGTTACATTTCCGGCTTATTTTTATACAGTGGAATTTTTGATGCTACAGTAAATTAAGAAGTTGGATGCTTTTCCTATGATATCCTATTTCACTAATACAGAATAACCTTGAGCCACAGTAGGGCAATAATTACCAAACTTAAATCAGAGACACACTCAGCCAAACAGCTGTTTTCAGTTTGTTAGGAGATCCATTTGATTTACTCCCTTGGTCAACATTCATTACTTTATAAGACAAAATTTCACTGGAGATTTTAACCCTGAATTCCCAATCTTGTTTGTTGCCTGTAGTAAAATTGCATGGTTGAAATGTCATGGCCACTCAACATGTGGGGGAGCTACTGTTGTGTCTTACATGGATCCCAGTTTTCTTGACAAGTGGTTTCAAATACTAAAGGGTGCAGGTAGAATTCAGCCCTAGACATATTTCCAGATGACCTTTCCATTCTATGGCCAAAGAGGAAAAAATGCATTTTGTAAGGCCACTGTCCTGCATTTTGGTGGTTTGTCAGCTAACATGGTGGATCACATAATTGTGAATATTTGGCACACAAATTGTTTGATACACAAATTGTGACTGGTTTAATATATTTTACAAGGTCAGCACACCTCTGCTATCTCATCCTGATTTCATATATTTCCCAGGTTTTGCTGCTGTGAAGTTTGAAACTTGATGCTAGCCCCTATCTAGCAGTGAACTCAACTGGTCTTAACTATGTATCTATCCAACCACTGTCTTTGTGTTTTACAGGGCTGCTGTAACAGCAACATTAGTGATAATATCGTGATTGTCACAAGCTATCTTGATGGCATTATAGGTTACTTAAAGGAGAATGCAGACATAAAATGTTGGGGGTTTTTTCTACATTGCAGAAGTTTTCTTATAGTTATTGTAGTATTGCTGGCTCTCCGGCTTTTTTTTCTGCTACACTTGATGATCATGTCAGAAAATTCTGGAAAATGACTGAATTTTCACTTGAAAGTGGAACAGCTGGTAAAACAAAGAAATTTCTGGTATATTTATTTGCAGCATCAGTTCTGTTATTACAGTTTGTTTTCTTTCATGGTAGTCTCAAAAACAGGCATGGGAAAAGGAAATTGTTAAATGTATCTCACGTCTTTGGAAGTAGTTTAAAACTTGTCTTTTTATTAAATTGTTGATTTTTTTTAAAGCTTCACTAATAGCGTTTCCTGCCCTTTCTGTTTATGTTTTTCCATTTAGAAAAGATAGTGCTATACCTCATTACTCATGTTCCTCATTGAGCACACTCAGCAATTTCTTATTTGTCTCTTACTGTCCTGCAAGTCAACACCTCTGAAAAATGGGGACTACAAAAGCTGCACATTTGTGGTGAATGCCTATCAGTTGTGACACAAAAACATAATACTATAGTTTTTTGCATGGCCTTTTTTGTCTTCAGATCACTTTGCAATAAGTAATTATGTATTATCCTGCTCTTACAAACCAAAATTTTAGTCTCACCTCCTACACATCACACAAAAATATTTGTTTGGGAGATCAAGGTTATCAAGGTAGCTGCATCATAACTTCAGTCAATGTAAGTGAGTTGTTAGGAAACATGAATGTGTTCTGATTGTACAGCAGCCAATTAATTTAATCTTCAGTGGCACTGAGTGTATCTGGGTTTTTATTTGATAGATAAAGCACCACCCTGTTGTCCCAACAAGGGGAGAAACAGGTTGGAGCAGAACTAAAAAGTCCAGAATGGGTAAAAGCAGGCAGGTAGCTGATCTCAGTGAAGAGAGATCTACAGCGTAACTGTCTTGGAACCAGGGTTTCTCCAAGCAGGTGCTCACTGCCATTACATTGACTCACTGTCAGGCTCTGGGTGATTCTGTTTTGTTCCTCATAACTGCTGCATATGGTGTGCCATGCTTTTTCTGTGTAGCTAAGGAAAGGCTGAAAGCAAAAGGCTGAAAGATTTGCTCTAAAAATATTATACATGGATTTGCCAGGATATCACTTTTGCTTTTGAGGAAGGTAATGTTCTCCAAAGCCTGGAGATCCTTCTTTCTGAAGGATTGAGTTTCTAGAAAAGAATCTCTATACAGTGCTCATTCTTTTAGAAAGGCTTTTGTGGAAAGTCTTCATCCTATGTTATGCTGTTGTATTTTGTTGATGCTGTTACTAATAAGTTACAAATGAATACTCAAAAGAGAAATTAACTGTGTAGTTAAAACTTCATGGCACCATTGTGATAAATCCATGTACATATCAAATGACAGAAACAGCGTATATTGACTGAAGTTATGCAGTATATTTATAGATATCCTGACAATGCTGTCCAAGACATCTTCGTATTAAGTCTTTGTGAAGATCAGTTCTTTCAAACATAACTAAAGCAAAAATTGTATGTTGATGCTCAAGCAAAAGAGGAATAAAGATAAGCTGCTGTAAATGGCTATTTCTTATCATTATTTATGCATTTAACCTTGATAAAAATGGCCTTTTCACTAGAGTCAAAGGAATTAGGCTGTTGATTAGCTCTGAAAACCCATCATCCCTCTGAATGTAAAATAGCATTCAACAGAAGGAGTCTTGAGCTGGTTAGTGAAAAGAGCAGCTTCTCTTCTCTGACTGTCTGTAACTTTTTGCACACATGAACAGAATGGTGTGATATAGGGACTCCTGTCTTTCTACTACTTTTTTACAGTTGTATATCAGGCAATGTTAGGAGATTTTTTGAGTGCTTTTACTTTTTCAATTACAGGATGAACTGCAGAAAATAGCTCTGATTTTGATCCAAGCCCCTAACTCTTATTCCTTATATCTGTAAAAGGACCTGAGGTGAAAAGACAGTGTGATTTTCCCCTGGTGGTTATTCTTAGGCTCCCCTGAAGCCCCAGACTATTTCACATCCCTCAGCTAATTTCTACATGCCAAGAGGCAGCCTAGACTTGGTTGATTTTTTAGTCTTGTGCTGTGAAGTCCCTTTCCATTCTTTCTGCCTGCAGTTCATCACTCTGCAGTTGCCTCAGCCAGGGTCTGAGGGTTCTTTCTTACTTTCCCATATGTGGTCTTTCACAGTGCAAACAACTCCCAAAACAAACAAACAAACAAGCAAATCTTGTCCTGTTTTTACTTAGCCAAGATACCTGTGTTTTAGAGTTTCTATCTTTGCTTCGAGCCAGGAAGAAAAAAATGCCAGTACACTTTTGAACCTAGAGGGCTAAAGAGGAAATTTTTGTGAAAATGGGAAAATGGACTGTGCTTTTGGTTTTTTTTTTCCTAGAAAAGTTATGAAACATTTGGTCAGGTACTTAGAAGACTCACAGAAATCTCCTTTTCAGAGAGATGTGACCACACTGTGCTGACGCTAGAGAATAACAGCTAGAACGATAAAAAATTGCTCAGAGTTTCACTGACATTACCTACAGGAAGAAAGAGTTGCACATTTTTTTTGTACTTTTTCAGTTACAGGGAAGTGATATTCTTGCATACTTTCACCCATGGCAGAAAATCCTATACGTCTTTAGCCAACATACTTCATAGTCTCACTTTGTGAGATATGAGGCAGGGACAGACTTTGCCAGTTGTTCACCTTACTTAAGGTGATAGATCAAACAACTGCTGTCTTGAGCATAAAAAATAAAAACAAAATCAAAAATTCAAAGTGGAAGGGTGAGCTTCTTTGTGGGACCATCCACAGCGGTGACTGAGCATTCTTTGGCTCTCAGACCTAGAGCAGAAAAAAAGAAGACAAACATTTCTGTTGTCACAGCTGAGCCCACTGATAGGAAGTTATTTGGTTAGTGGAAATGTAATTTGTCTTTGTTTCTTAGTGACAACTCCATGCTAGACCTACTTTATGATCCTCAGGAGCTATGTAATGTTGCGTTCAAGTGATTTATTTGCTAAGTTAAGCATGGTTAAATTTGTCTCTGCAGCAATGATATTTATATTTTGTGAAAATTACAGGCTACGGTAAGGCCATACTCACAACTAAACTTAGAAGGCTTTTGAGGGAGAGTGGAAAGGAAGAATAGAAAACACCAGAGTATCCTTATTTGAACTGCTTAATGATACTCATGTGAAGATGGTTATTCCTTGGTACATTGTTAAATAGAGAATATACAAGAAAGTTATAAAATTAGTCCATGTATTAATTTGCAGATCCCCTGAAAAGATACTGAACTAAGATGATGACTCTGTTTAAGTGAAGGAATTGTTCTTCTGAATAGGAAATGCTAAGAAATACTCCCTGAGCTTCTACTTGATTGATGTGAATTGTCAGTCATTGATATTGTAGAATTTTGGTTTATTGGCTGTTATGAATATGAGGAGAGAAAGAAAGAGAGACTTTGGGTGCTTTTTTTGAATTTTCCCATTCATGCTTATTCCACATTTCCTGTCTGAATTTAATTGTATAATTTTACTGTTGCTGTTTCTTAATACAAAGATGGCAAATACATTAATAATGAGAGGTAGCTGCTCTCCTGCGTGTTACTTACAGCAGAACACAAAAATTGCACTTCACCAAAGACACTGTGAACCAGTCAATCCCCTGTTCATTTGACAGGAATGCTCTCACTCAGTCTGTTTTGTGACCATGGAGCCTCTTCCATGAAAAAATCAGGAGTGGGTTAGGGAGAAGGCTACAACAGGAGAATAAATACAGATGGCTGATAGGGAGGGAAAAGAATTAAACTTTGCATGAATGATGTTCTAATGATGATTGCTGATCACTTCAGTGTGCCTCATGCCTTATGAAGCACATGATGGTATTCAGAGGAGTCTCAGGCTTAAGAGTCAATTATATCAAATCCAAAGTAATAGCATTTGGAATGAACAAAAGATACTCGAAAGGTAGTACAAGAAATATTTAGATTCCACTGGCTAAAACCCACGATAAACTTCTTAGGGATCCCCATTAATTCCCATCGGAAAAAGTCTACAATGAAAATGCAAAACCATTGAATAAAATAAAAAAAGTTACTATTATCATAATTTGAATAGCACAAATAAATTTTAAAAAGCAACAAAACTCTTTTCAAAACAATAAGTAAGTGTTTCATTAACTAATTGAAACACAATAATTGCCTAATTACAATATATAGCCATATTTTGGAAAATTCTGGTACTTACTACAGAATTACAGGCTATTGGGAAAAAGAAGACACAAACAAATCCAAAAGTGTAATTTACATGTCAGTGGAACTTTTTGTACCAGGGTACTTTCAAGTACTTTATGGAAATTGTGAAATTCAATTGCTCCTATTCAGAAGCAATCTCCAAAACCACTTATTTATTTATGAAAGCTTTAAAAATCTCAAAATTATGTTAAAGTAAAATTAGTGATGTGGATTTTCCTTCGCTTTAAATAGTTCTGCTCAAAAATGCAAGATTCTCTACTTTTTCCTCCACTATACTAAAGGTGTATATGAATGTTGAATGTTGTATGTATAAATCTGCTACTGAGAGTTGGAGGATAAGTGAAGGTAAAGCTTTTCTTATATGTGAAAATTTTGCACAATAACTAAAACAGAAGCAAACCTATAGCTTTTTATTGATTTAGCATTCTATATTTAGAAGTTTTAACAGAAGAACAGAATAAGCTTTATGGTTGGTGGAAGATTTCCAGGTAATGGGACATAAAGAAGATAAACACTCCCGGTCAGCAAGTAGCTTTGTTTTTAAAGTCTTGTCACAGAACTGTCTCTAAGAATGGGAAATTTCTGTGAGCTAATTTTGTAAGCTTGTCACTACTAAACTTGGAATGCTTATATTCATGGCTGTAACTTTATCATTGTCACGAGAACTTTGATGGAGGGAATATTTCCTAGATAACTCCAATGAAAATATAATATGTCACAATTTTTACTTAACTGTAAGTGAATGTTGGGAAAACTTAGGATCACTGGGGGTTTTTTCATCTTCATGTTAAACACAGTGCAGCTATAACTGATTTAAGATAAAAGAAGGGAGTTTTTGAGGAGTATAATTTCTTCCTCAAACATCCATATTTAATTATGCCATAATTTCAATAATATCTACTAGGCAAGTATTGTTATGAGTTGTTTTTCGTAAGTCAAAATTCTTTGCTTCTAGGACTCCTTCTGGTGTAAGAAACATTTTTGTTTTCTCTGTGGTACAGTACTCAACTAGAATTTATTTTTGTAGACCAGCAGTTTTCTTATATTTTCTTCTCAAATAATCCACAAATGTAATAGATTATCAATTTTAATTGAATGAAATGTCAATGGCATTTCTGTTTGATGTCTTCTACAAAGTATATGAATCATTGGTTACAAGTTGAAATGATATATTTATACACATGTGTAAAAGTCTGTGTACATATATAACGCACAATGTGGATAGAATAGCAAATAAAGGACATCAGTGACCTCAAGAAATGTCTGATTTAACAAATGTATATCTTTAAATTGGAAATCTAATTATTTGCCTTAGATTTGCACTGCTCGGGAACTTAATGCAAGACTATGTTAAATAAACTTATTATTTCCGTTTTTCATTTAACCTGTGGGTTATGGTATGACCAATCTGTTTTATATCCTCAATCAACAGATGATTGTATTTGGTAATAATTTATCAAGAATAAAAATCTGTTTTTGAAACTAATCACCTCATGTTAGGTCTGCCCTTTTTCAGAACCACCATCTGATATTCATTTTGTCTGCAAGACAAACATACTGATGAAAATGCATCTACCACAGGATATAGCTTGTGGAATGAAGCAGTTCTACTCTTTGTATATATTTAGAATATTTTGTTTTCTCAACAGATGGACCAAATTTTAGTATTAAAAGGGAAAAAAAATCGATTTTACATAGAACGTAAACAATTTTTAAGAAGTACGTTTTGCATTTCTGATTAGTTTGTAGCAAAACATCCCATGGAATTTGAGGGTCAACTTGGGCCATATCACAGAGAAACGATTTAAAAGGTTACTTTAACTGCTTTCTTGTTTGCCATGAGAAGGCTGTACCTGGAGGTCAGAGAGTTCTGAGCAAGTCTTCGAATTTAGCCTACTGAATTTAAATGCTGGGGTTTTCTTCTGGATGTTCTCCACAGTCTCTGAAGTGGCTGTTTTTTGAAAAGAGGTTGAAAGCACAGATGAATTCATGCACTGTCCTATGACTTTTGCCCCTCTCAGACTTCTGGCTACTGCCTAACATGATGTATTCGTTTTTTAGTCTGTCTGCTGAGTCTTTTAATTATTTTTTTGATCTTCCCTAATCAAAGCTTCCCATAACACTAAAATATAGGCTTGATCAAGCCAGTGTGCAAACTCAATGCATGGAGTACTTGGAATATGGAGTACAGATTTATACTCTGTATACAGTAGTTCTGTGACATTAACTTCTGTCCCAGGAGGTCTGAACTGAGAATACCAAGCTTATTTTAATTTGCAGTGCCAGCTAGATTTAGACTTTTTGACCCTACTGAAATTCTATTCAGGTTTTTATAGTGCAAAAAACTTATTAAATTTTAAAGTAAATCTCAAAAGAGGCAATAAACTGCTACAAAGTCATGAAATTATTTTATTATTTTTAATTTTTAAGAACTGCACGTACCGCAGCTGGAGTTCTTCCAGTGTTCATTCTTCCCCAACTGCTTTATTAAAATAAATCTGAACAGTTTCTCAAGGAAGTTATAAGTTGTTAGCAAAATTAGGAAGTTAGGAATTTTATGATGTCAAGTTTTTGTGATATTTTTTATATTACTTTTTAGCAGGAAGCTATCAATGTGATTTGAGATCACTACAATAACCAGTATTTACGATTCCAAGTAATGTATTCTGGAGTCAGTGCTTTACCTACAGATGAAATGTTCTTATTCTACACATTCATTTTTATTTTGGGAGGTGGTTCTTTTTACAGACTTCAACCAGGGGTCCTTCCATTCCGCTATAACTCTCACCCTTCCTCCACCCTAATTTTGCTGGTGTCTTGGCCACCATGACAACAGGGATTTTATCTGACAAAAAGTTAAAAAGCTTTGGAAAACAAAGAGGCTAAAAAATGAAATACAGCTGTTTGCACACAAATATAAACCAGAAGGCCTCAAATCCTTTCTACTGATTGGCTGGATTACTTGAAATGTGGCTCATTGTTTCATAATAATCAGCAGTTATTTTTCCCTATTAAAATGTAGACTGGCAAAGTATTGGAAACAGCTTTCACAATCCATTTCTATGAGGAACTGGGAATATAAAACATCCCTATAACTTTTACTGCTTATATGTTGAGGGACCCACCAAAACAAAACTGCATAGGTTAAAAATCCATTTTATATATACATGCATATTAAAAATGGTTTTATATACTATTTTTCAATACAGAGGAGTCTTTTACAAAGTAGCATTCATCGTTATTGGTGGTGCAGTGAGTATGCAAATGTGGCATCTGTCATAAGTCCAGTTGTAGCTCTCACACATCTTTAGGTGTGTTGATCCTATTTTATTGAGAAAAGAAATGTTGGCCAGGATTCGGGAGTTACACCCAAGCTTTAAAGAAAAATGATGGGAGATCAATTTCCAGTTGGATGCCAACCAAAGACAGGCAGAGATTTACAGCTCCTTCATTTATCACATCACAGCAGGCTCAAGCCTACCATTGAAGTTCGCATGCCCAGTATGGTTTTAATTTTAACTGTGTAACAGTAATTCACCTATACTTACACATAATGAAAAAAAAAACTTAAGGTGTTGTTTTCTTGTTGATTTCAAATAACATTACTGTAGTATCAGGGTGTCCAGAGAAATGGAATAAGGCTACAGTTTTAAAAAAAGCACAAATTCTGACCTACCCTGTAGCCAGCAATGTGTGAATCTACATCCACCTGCTTACTAGCAAGAAGAAAGATACTTAGTTTGTAGTAAATACTCAACCACAAATACAGCCGAATTATGCAAATTATTGAGAAAAGGCAGATGATTTTGTCTTCTCTGCTGAGGTCCCTTGGGTGTGAGCGTAAACAAAGAAGCAGTGAGTTCCTGCAGTTCTCATTTTTTTGCATGCTGGAAAACAGTGAAAGGCTGGCAGCTTGAGTAGTAGTGTCTTTATCAGTATAAGTGAATTGAATAGTTTTTGCAATTTTTTTTTTTTTTTAGAGTGCACTTCAATCTTGACTTGAAAAGTTAGTTAATACTAACGTTTTAAAAATACAGTAGTCTTTCTTTTTTCTTTATCCCCTTTTCTTGTAAAGCAGGACAGGGGTCTTTTCTTGTAAAGCAGGACAGGAGTCTTTTAATTTCTGCATGTGTCTTCCTACTCACACCTAAAGTAGCGTGATAACTCTGAGAAAGAGTTATCGAAGTTACTACTTAGATCTCTTTCAAAATGTAACACTTGATAGTGTGGAGAAGTGCAGCTCTTCAGTGTGTTAGGAGCATGACAAAGCTGACTGGGCTGTGAAACTTGATGATTGTCTGATGCTGTTAACTTATGAACATGAGAGTCAGTACTCAAGGACTTGAAAAATGATCTTCATTCCAATGATCTACCTCTTTCTGGAAGAACTATGTTAAAATCCTAGTAATACCTTTTAAATTATACTTCTATTGTACCTTGATGCAGTGAGTTTGGGGTTATATGCTTTTGGTGTATTTTATCATCTAAATGTTCAGGAGCAAGTACATACTGGATTTTCTTACACACCTTTCTATACACATAGGATAATAATAAATGGACAGGTGTGCATGTGAGATGTGCTGGAGAAAGTCCCATCTGTTATGCTGTCATTGGAATTTGCTAGGGAATTTTTTAATAGAACTGAGGAGAGTAGGGTATATATAGACCTTTTGAAATATGTCCTCACCACCACCTTTTTGGTTTCGGTACAATAATTTGTGTGGGGATATCTCTCTTTCTTCTTTCCTTTAGATGTGGTAAAAAAATTGGACACTGAGAAAAGGTAGGGAGAAAAATTAAAAACTCATTACTCTCAAAATTCTTCTGCCAAATCTGAAAGAAAATATTCTGTTTTAGAAAATGTTCTGCATAGAAGTCAGCTTTCTTGAACTGTACATCGGTTCTTCAATATGCTTCTATTCCTAAGACGTTTCTCAAATAAATATTTACTTCAAAAACATCAGATTAAAATAGAGTTCTCCTCTTTTCTAGATTTTTATTTTGGAGGTCATATTTGTAGTTAATCCATAGTATTTGAATTGTTACTAAAGACATAACTTCAGTTTTGATGAAAACGAGAAAAAAGAATTAGGTGGAAAAATAGTCATTGTCTCTCCTTGCCTTCCGAGTTTCTCACGGGGAAAGCAGAGTCCTGAGAAATTTTATATGTGAAATTACTTTGCTTTAGTCAGACTTCTTTGGGGATGAATGTTCCTACAGCAGCAGAACTGTATTCATTTGTAGTTATCACAAGAACTAAAAGTATATATTAAAAAAGAATATAAATGTGGTAGATTTGTATATCTGTATGTATGATTCTTGCTAATGAAGTACTGGTTTCAAATGCATTCAGTTTTAAAAAATAGCAAATAAAACCAAAACATCAACAATGAATGTTTATGGTGGTTCTGTTTGCTGTAATTCTGGCGCTCTTTATCTGGCTCTCTTGATGAGGTTAATATAATTTTACATTCAGTGGCCAATTCTACATTTTGAAGTTTTCACACATGGTTTGAGTTTCTAGAGGTTTCCTTAATTTTATCCATGCATAAATTCAGTGTCTAGTCTAAGCTAGTTATCTAAGCTTCCTGTATTAAAGTGCACAGTGAGAGGCATCTTGTCCAAAACTGTCCTAAGATTGGTATCTAAAGTGGGCGCAAATGTTCTCCCATGAAATTTTTATCTGTCCTGGTTTAGTGGGAAATTGTTTCCTTAGACTGGTTGCCTGACTTTTTGCCTAAGGTGGTAGATGGGATCAATGCCACCCCATGGATAAATAATATAGTTTTAAGGCTTCCTCAGTGCAAGGAAACTAGACTAGTGATTTTGGAGTGTCTTATACACTTAAGTAGCCTCATTAGCCCTGGTAAGCTTCTCATTCTTTTAAAGATAAACACAGGAATAAATCCATGCAAGATGGACCCAAACCAGTAAGTTGACTTCTGTTTACTACAGAGGAATTTTGGAGCATTCTACTGTATACTCATCCAGTTCTTGATATATCATGTCAGACTTTTGGCAGAAGCAAATGTAAGTGTGGTGTATTCCTTCCTGCTGCTACATGGCTTTCTTAAAACCATTGTGCAGTTTTGACCTTAGTAATCCTCAATTTTAATTCTAGCTCAGACTCCAAAAGCTCAGTGTTAAGAACATTTTATTACTGCTTTACAGTTTAGCCTTCTGTCAGTAGTTTGGCCTGCAAATCAAGCAAGCATGTCTTCCTAGAACCAAGCATGGGTACAAAGGCAGTCACCGCAGTTCAGCTGATGCATGTTAACCAGCTAAATTGAGATAACTGGATTCTGTGTCTGTGCCCTTTTTATTTCTCTAGGAAAGTCATATAGCATCTCTGGTTCTGCCTTGCTTAGAGCCAAAAGAAATAGAGGTAGAGACTGAGGCAGACTAGAAATCATAATCTTGGCAGTGCACTGAAATTCATCTATTTAAGCACAAGCATACTATGTCACAGTTGCTCCCACCATAATTTGAGGCAGATGCCCTCAGTCTGTCCTTCTCCAAACTGAGTTTACAGTCCCTATCACTATTTCCAGCTGTAGGACAGGCTAGAAGTCTGAACGCTTCAGCATTCCCCCTTAAGGTAGAAACGTAGGTGAAAACCTAATTTATCTCTGGGAAACAGTGTATTTAGCCTGTATTTGCTATGTATTAACAGCAGCTTGCAAGAAACTATGTGTTATGTTATTTTACCTTTAATATTAGGTTTCTAATTCATATTGGTATGAATTCAAATCTGCCTGTCTCTGTAATCCTGCTGGGAGGGTGAGAAAATGATTACATTTCAGATAAATTGGATCAGTAGGAAATATTCCTTCCTTATCCTCTAAAAACATGCAACTGTGTAGTACCAGCATATTCTCAAAACTTAGATCACAGTTCACAGTATTGTGCAGAAAGAGTCAGGCATCTGAAATAATATGAAACTTGAATGGCACGGGAACACATTTCAATTTTTTAGCTTGAGCTTGTACATCAGTTTTTTTTCCTTGGTCACTGCAGTAGAATAAAACAGAGAGGGAAAACAGGTAGAAAAGGATCAGACTCATGGAGAGAGCAGGAAAGTGGATATTTTTAACAGTGAATTGAAAATAGCGTGAACCTATCTCCTTTAATTTGGTGCTGTGTATGTCTTTTTGTATAATTTTACTAGCATTTAGAAATTCCAGTGTGACTGCGGGGTCATTACTTAACTAGCAACTGGGGTGGACATTCAGGATACTTTCAGCTCTCATTAAAATTAATTGGAATTGAGAGTTCTCAACATCTGGCATCATTGGGTCCATCCTTAGCACCTTTGTGAAAGGCTATTATAGATAAAACTGTTTTCACTAGATTTAGATGAAGTTATATAGAGTATCTAATGTTGAGGATATGTTGTATTTAATGACTGAAAAGGAATTAATTATTTGACTTCTTCATATTATCAATTACTTCATATGTATGTTTACTTTCCCACTTTTCCCTTTTAAATATAGTTTGGCAATTATTGCATTAGCAGACAAATATTTTTCCTGAGACTAAATCTAAAGGAAAGACGACTTTTTACTGAACCCCAATAATGATCCCTCATGTGAAAGAAGAAGGTGTTATAAGACTGAGTTTTAAGCAAGTTGGAAAGTCTGACATGTTGGCTGCATGTCTCTTAACTAAATGAATTAGCTGGCAGTTGAGAAAAGGATGTGCTTTTAGCTGAGAAACAATTGGACAGAAAAGATGAGTCCTATGCCAAACTGAATGAAAAGCCACTAGAGAAAATGCTCTGTGGCAGTTTCTTTTGAAGTGAGTTTCTAGATCTTTGGAAGGAGCTTGCCAGGGCTAGACTGGAAGTTCTCTGTAATTATTTGACTGCCAGAAGTTGAACTGCAACATACACTTACCTCAGGAAGAGAGTGAGATTCAGGAATAGACAGAATAAAGTGGCCATGTGCTGTTTATGGTTATTTTGTATGGCACAGTTACCACAAAATTCTGTCTCTCTGCTGCTTACTTCGAGGCACAGCTGCTAGCAAATTATGCCCTTAGCTCACAGTGTTCTCATGCACCATAGCTGGAACCAGGGATTGGCAGCTCTGGGTGTCTGCAGCATCAAATTAGGGAGTGATAGAAAAAGAGCCTAACAGGAGGATGCCCAGGACACCTACCTGCTGCCTTCAATTTAAGAATGACAGTAGCTAAAAATTTGGTGTACAAGTATAACAAGAACACAGAGGTGGGAGTTAAGCAACCAGAGCAGCCAATGGAGAAAATTAAGTGTATCTGAAGGGAGAGTTGGTACTTTGGGACAATGGCGGGGGGGATTGTTGATCCTCCTATCAGTTGAGATGCACATTTTAGAGTTGCAGAGTGAGTAGTGCATCCAGTTGGGATCCAATTTCAGAATGTGTCTTCTGAGAGTGAGATACAGCTGCCGTCTTTGTTGTGTAATTGCTATTGACAAGCACAAAAAGTAGATGTGGTTTGAATTCTCTCCAGCCCAAAGAGATTTATCCCCTGCCTTCCAGGATGCTAGATGAGTCCTCTACTGCTGTGTCCCAAAGAATAATTGTACCAGTTGAGGTTAATCCTTCACCTATGCTGCTTGGAGTGGGATGTGTTGCCAGGAATTCAAGAAGGCAAACAAACATGAGCAAGCTGGAGTTGTTAAACTAACTGGTAGAGGGAGAGCCAACTAATTTCTCTATTTAATGATCATTTAATGAAAAATTCCAAAGGGAGATAAAGTGAAAAAAAATGAAGACAGAAATAACAATCAGAAATATAAATTTACAGATCCTACAGTCTCAAAATTGATACAATAGCAGGTATAGCACAGTATATGCTCTGTGAAATGACAAAAAGAAAACTACACTGGCTGAATATTTATTAGTGAGAACATGGGAAATAGTTCCACATGAATAAGGCAGCTAGACTTTGACCATTTCCAGCTTCGTCTTAGTTTAGTTTAGGCTGTGGTGCTTGCTGCAAAATGGATTAGAACTGTTTTTAAACACAGATTCTCGCTTGTGGAAAATCAGCTACTGGCAGCAGTGTCTTGTTCTACAGTGGAGTCCAAAGGCATTGTCCCAATGGCTTCTAACTTCCTCTGGGGTCTGTAACGTGATTACATTGCTGTGGGGCTGGCTAGACTGCTCTTCCTCTGGGAGCAGTTTAACCTTTAATTTGGAGGAATTTGCACTGTTACATATCTGTGTACAAAGGTAATATGTGTGGTTTGTGCTCTGGATCTGCGTTGTCTATTTCCACATACACTTTAAATTGAGCCTGTGTTATGTGAAATCAACATATTCTCTTCAAAGACCACCTACCATCAGGATCCTGACATCATGTTTTTCTTGAGCATCGGTGAGGTAAATCGTAGAGATCATGCTTTCCAGCCTTCACTATTCTTATATCAGTTTGCTAATCAGACAGCAATAATAGTTGAAACACTATTCTTTTTAATATAAAAATGTTCACATTTTACATATGTTTTATCCATTCTTTTATTTTACATGTACAGTTGGGACTTTCGTAATGTTCTCAATCCCCACTGGCCTTATTGACTTTGCAATGATTTAAAGATTTTAAGGATTTTAATTCTCCTAGTCCTTTCCCTCTCCACTCTTAATGTTTCTTCATTTCAATTTTATTGGCCTCAGAAAAAATTAATAAGCAGTAGCTATTTTTAATAAATCTTTCATTTATTTCCATTGCATCTATCCTCAGCAATATAAAGAACTTTTTTAGGTTTAATACTATGGTTTGTATTTTGTTCTCCTACTGCTATTTGTATTAACTGTCAAAATTCTCTATGTATTAATATAAGCCATGAAAATAGAAATCTCAATCAATTACTCAATTATTTAGCAATTATAATAGAATACAGAGCTGTAATTTCCTTTCGTTTGCATTTTCTTTCTGGATTTGTATTGCTTGTGTGCACCATAACTTTTTTTAAAACCTAGTTCATACAGTTTTTAGATCCTTTATATTTTTCAAAGATTTATCTTTGTAAAAGAAGTCAGTTCTGTTTTGTATATCCAAGTAATCACTACAGTTGAAGTAAACTTGTTAAATTAAAATTTATCCTCATTCAAGTGTATCATTTAAACTGTTTAATGAGATGGAATGAATTTCCATCCGAATAGTATCTGTCTCATAGTCATGGCAGATACCTATTCATAAGACCAAGGAAATCTAAACAGAGGTGTAGTTGAAAAATTCAGTGTTTTACTTGGTGTACATATTCATAGAAAATTTTGAGATGCTTTACTTTGTTTAGTGTATGTATCATGTGGAGCTTTGCCATATCTCTAAAGTTCAAGATTCCACAGCCCATGTGAGCAGCCTATTCCAGTGTTTGACAACTCTAGCAGTGAAAAAAATATTCTTAGCATTATGGCAGCTGTATTGGGCTCAAATCAGGAGTCAAGAGTATTGGGGTTAGTTTATACTTCAAAAATGTAGAACTTATTTTAAGTCATCCAAATAGAGTATTGACAGAATAATGAACAATTCAGAAAATAATCTTCTATACCAGAATTGTAGGCTGATGACTTCTCTGCTGGAGCATCTACCTTTCTTAATAGTTAAAATTGAATCCAGCGCCACTCTTCTTGTCATTGTGTTACATCTGTGAGCTGTTTACGGGACTTGAAATTACTGAGAAGTTATGAGATAGTGAACACACCCATAAAAATTTCTTATTGGTAATATCTAATATATGGACCACAGCTGATTAAAGCTGAAGTGTACCTCCTCTACAGACTTATTTATACAGGGAACTAGAGTGATGCTATAGAGTGCTTTATGAGATTAAACATTTTTATGTGTCATTATTCGAAATCCTCCAGGAAATTTTCTGTATATTACCATGTTCTGTGCCACCTGGATTATTATTGGTGGCCACAAGAAGCTTCCTATCATTGACAAGCCCTAATAAAGATACAGATTAAGAATGTCTTTCTCTTATAATATGAAGAACTATGTGGATTGTATTTTTGCTGTAATTACAGCAGTTTGACCCTGAAAGTCATATTGTAATATCATAGTAGGGTTGGGGGGTTTTAAATTGGAATTAAAATCTCTGTGCAGCTTGACTATTTTTTTGTGCTCATTCTTAAGGATATAGCAATCATTGCATTGGGATGTTGGGAATTCTGACTCTTTCAATGCTTTTTTAAATTGGAACTGTTCATCATAGCTGCAGTTATTAGAATAAATCCTTTTAGTCAATACCTTTCTAATGTTAAACTCCATCAGGAAAAGGTTTGGATTTTGTTATAGCACTTCTACAGATAGAAGTTCAAAATTCAATTAAAAATTGGCTTTGTTTATCTTGTAGTTCAGATGGAGGTGGTTCATGGTTTAATTTAGGAAACTATTTTGTAGAGATGTAAGAGAAAATGCATTTCGCTGTCATGTTTGGAGGTTTAGCGCTGTTTTCCTCATTTTTCTTTCCTTTTTATTATTTTTCCTTTCAGTGGCAACTCTTTGAAGCAGCTCAGGAGTTTGGAATGTTACAGTAACTCCCAGGGAGCTGGATTAGTGGGCAGGTGATGCAGTCATGGGTATTACATACCTCTCCATTTTTTCACATGGATATTACCTTCATTTATATGGGGTGCGAGTGTGTGCTGTGTACATATATCTTCCAGGAACTCCAGGCAGCTGTATTTTTGTTGATAATGTATATGAAACAACATCACAGTCAGGTGGTGGGAAAAACAGTGCATTTCATGAATTTATGAAATACTGTAGAAGCATCCATTTACATTCTAGCTATGACAACATAAGCCTGAAATTCCTTCTTTTTTTTTTTTCTGTTAAATTATCCTTTCTTCTAGCAATGAGCATTTTCACTTTAAAAACTAGACAACAGGATGTGTTCAAAACTTGATGACAAAAAAGTATTATAGTCTGCAAGTTAATAAAGGGCAGGCATGTGATGAACACAATTTAGTTCTACTTTTGTCCCAGATGTCTTGGGTCTAGAAATTAAAGATGTTTCCTACACACCAGTGCAGGCTGTCACTACTAAGTGTTTCCAGACTCACTGCGTGTGTGTGCTTTAAAACCATGTACATGTAGCATGTCTCATGCACAGGGGATAATGCAATTGTAATTCTAGAATCATGTTCTGCAACATTAATTCTTACACTCTGACTGATAAGTAATTTTGTTTTCATGAAATGTTTAATATTTGGTACTTTTTGGTTGCTCCTGTTTAAAATGGTTAAATACTCCCAAAAATTTGAAGCAGTCTTTATTGATAAAGTAACTTGAAACTTAAAAGAAGCAAAAGTTGTCTTTGATGAGTACAATCCGTCTATGGCCTGGGAAGGACGAAAGGGTGTGTGGGCTTGAACTGGCTTATGTTCTGCAGCCCAAGACAGAATCCCTGCAGGAAGGCTGAGGTTTCCCTGCCACAGAGAGCACGCTGTTCTCTTACACGTGAACACAGTGTCTCCCCAGTGCTGATGTGGAGAGCACGAGATGGGCACTTCTAGGCATTGTTTGGGGGAAGCAGCAAGTGTTTCGCTGGTAGGTGCTGTCCTTTTATTCTCACACTGCTAAGTGTTATAAAAAGATTTAGCCTTTTGTTTGTGGACCACATGAAATCAAAGGGAATTTTCCAGTCATCTTCGTCATGCATTGCAGGAAGCCTTATGTGAGGAGTCAAAGCTGTGGTATTTCTGCAGCACTGGTCAGAAGTTTTCTGTGGGTTTGTTTCCCCTATAATCTGTTTCGCAGAAAAGAGGTTTCTGTATGAAAACCAACCAGTATATGGCTACTGAAGGAGTACCGTGTTTTATAGCTAAAACCATGTTGGAAGGACCACTCTGAGAAGACTCAGTTAGAAAACAGCATTACTTTGGACCTGGGAAGAACTTTCTAGCCTTCAAATGGAGATTTAAATGTTCATGATCCAAGCTATGCAATTCAAGTGCCCATGAAAAAGGGGCATAGATTTAGAGTTCTTAAACTGGGGTAGGGAAAAAGGTCTAGGTTTCAATGGATGGTTGCTCAGCACCATTCTGAAAATGTAGCTATTACTATATCGTGTGTTAGGTTATGGCCCTAGAGACTGTGGTGTCTGAAGTCACAAGTTGGTTTCGAAAAGATAATCAGCAAAATTAATTCCAGTCATTAAGTACTGCATAGTCAAAGGATTGTGTGAAGACAATTTAATACAATTCTGTTCATGCCTTTAAGAGCAAGAAGATCTTGAGGCATTTTAAAACAAAGTATCATGCACTAAAACTTTCCTTTTTTTTTTTTTTTTTTAATTACTTCTCTATAATTTGTTTTTTATCAGAGAAATAACAAAATTATAGCAGTCTACATACAGAGCAAGAACTTGGTAGCCAGCCAAGACTGGCATGGTGTACATGTATGTAGTGTAATTTCTGTTTTACTTTAGTTAAAAATCCTAGTCATTGATGACCTCATGGTTCTTTATGGCGATAAGTTCATTGCATATCTCATTTAAAGAATATAGATCACCTGCAGCATTGATACTCCTGATTTCAAGGATCCTTCTGAAGAAAACTGTGTGTCAAAGATATGGGTGTTATGAAGGCCTTGTAAAATCCCTTTTCACTTGAGTTTTGTGATAAGTGTGGTGCATTTTAGAAGACCTAAAAGTTCCCTTGGATTGTTTCTTCTTTGACAAACTTATTTATGCAAAGCCCATTGGTATGAAATGGGTTTGTAACTTGATTCTGAAATTACCATCTACCTACTGTGGAATTGGTAGGAGGCATAGAAGTGATTTTGTGACCTGCTGTAGTAGAAAATTGTAGCAAACAGACTTAGGGGCAGTACAAAAGTACTGTAAAAATGTTTGATTGCTTCTTAAACCTAAACAGGGACATATAAAAACAATAATAAATATGTATGCAGCCCTCTAATATGCTTGGTTGTACAATTTTTGACTGGAAAAGCATAAGTGAGTAATTAGATAATTGCTGCCTTGATTGAGCTTAATAGGAAACATTTCAATTAGCCTAAAACTACACAGAGAGGAAGTAGGCTTTTATAAAGGGAAACATTCCTTGTCATGCAACTGTCAGCTTTTGCCCACACGAAGAGATGGAATTAAGTGGATCTATGCAAAAAGGAAACAAAAAGAGGGAAAGAAAAGGGTGGGGGGGCAAGACTGGCATAATTATGCTTGTACTTAAACAGTGTCTTCGGATACAATTTTTTGATGATTCCAGTTTTGATAACATGTCTCTTATAAACCTCTTGGCTGCAACAAATTATGGCATTAAATCCATAGGAGAGGTTAAGTTTCTGTTTAAAAAAAAGAAACAGAGAGAGATATAGAAAACTTTTCTCATTCTGTGTAATTTAACTTTTTTTTCAGATTATCCTCACTTGCCAACAGCGTAAGAAGTAGTGTGAGATCCATATTTTTTCCTTCTGTAAAGTGCCCATGCACTGTTCAGGAATTTCTCTGCAGAACTACTTGTGTGTCAGGAGCCAATTCCCTCTTGAAGGTGGATGGGTGAATACCTGAGCTGGGACTGCAAGACAGCTGAGGCCAGTTTTGTTATGGGTACTTCCAAAAACTCCAGCCATTCCTGCTGTCATGGATGGCAGTGTAGCTCATGGGCATTTTATCCATATTAATCCTATCCTGGTGTTCATACCAATAATTAGGAAAAATGTTTTTTCTATGACTGGCTGGTATGTTAAAATAAAACTGAACAGATGCTCTGTTGTCGTCTAATATTACCTCCCCCAGCCCGAGGCTGCGCGGCTGCTGCTGATGAAATCACCCACAGCAATTACATAGCTTGTAAGTCCATTACAGCTCCTATGGGCCCAGAAATGCAGCTAGGGCCAGAGAGGAGTGGGAGGACTGAGAGACATGAGCTGAACAGTTTGCAGGAGGGTGAGAAGTGTTTGCATGGAACACAAGTACTGCTTTTTCCTTGCGGAAAAGGCCTTTCCGTGTTTTCCCTTCTGGGACATGTGGCTACTCAACAGCCATTTACCACCTAAGAAGGAACAACTGTTTCCATCCAGCTAGAAAACATTAGGTTACATATACCTGCCCTTTGTTCATAAATCCATTGGAAGCCACTGAACTTCTAGATGACATTACTATAGTTTCAGTAGTTTAACTGTTATGAATGCTGTCTAAGCCAAGGACTGTGCTAGTTTTAATGCTCTGATCAGTGACTTTGAGAAGGACTCAACTCGGTTGCATACAAAGCTGCTGTTGAGGTTGAACAGTCAAGAATGTGTGGCTTTTGTTTTGGGAGTTGTGAATACCACTGGGAGAAATTAAATTATCTGTTAAATGTTGCATCAGTGTCCTAATGTAGCATTAGCAGATACAGTTAATTTGTCTTTCAGAAGCAATGCCTAATAGTGCCACCAAATATTTGTATTTATTAAAGATACCACAGGAGTCTATGGCTGTGTAGGGTATTCTCCACTGTGGCATTTTATGATAAAGGTTGGAGCATTTCAATGCCTAATTAAGAAATTTCACCTGTCAGAGGAGGGATTAGACTTCATCAGTGAGTGTTTTGCAACTTAGTGTTTAACTTAGGGTCTGAAAATGTGAAGTATTGATATTTCTTTAGTAGGAAGAGACTTATCTATGGCAGTTTTCAAAACAGAAAATTTTTGCATACGTCTGAAGAAGTAAAGGATGATTTCCAGTAGGTTTACTTGTATTTGGGCACTAGGACAAGGGGATGCTGAGTTCCCTTAGGAATGGACTACTGATTTCAGAGGAAGGTTTGCTTAATATGCCAAAAATAAGATTGAAGCTAGCGAGTGTGACCTCATCAACAATGATGATGATAGTTTCCATTTACGTGCACCACAGCTTAATGTGTTGCATAGAAGATCCGTGCGAAGACACTAGCTTTGTTTTTAAATGTGTTTATTTGCATGCAAAAGTTTAGTAAAAATAAGGTTCCTTTCTCATAGACTAAAAATTACTTAGAATTTGCATATTTTCATATGGTACAGCCAGTAATTGCCTTGAGTTCCTCATGGAATTGTTACAATTGCTGCTGAAGCCTGGTGTCAGGTTTGTTTAGCCTAGAAATAGTTGGCCTGAGGTAAAGGACCATTGGAGGTTTTCACATTTGCAGTTATAATTTAGTAATTTATGTTTGCATGAAGTATGACAAATTGACTAATGACTGCCCTAAAGAGAGATGCCAGCCTGGCATTTCATATGCAGAAATCTTATGGCAATATCAAGTGGACTGTCTACCCTACAGGGCAGAAATAGCTCCACTGCTCCATTCTTAAATTTTATATTTTAGTTAGGTAGAATTCCTCATGTAGTCTTTTTTTCCAGGAGCTGCATTTAACTGGGGTTCTGCATTATGACAGAAGCTTGACATTCTGCCAGAAAAGTTGGAAATGAAGGCAACTTAAAATAAATACTGGTGATATTTCTCTTTCTCTCTCCCTTTCTCCTTCTCTTTTTCTCTCTCTCTTTTTAAGGAAAGGCATATGTTCTTATCCTAACTTGTCCCAGTAGAGGGTCAATTACATCCAGTTGGCTGCAAGTCCAATCCAAGAAAAATACTGAGTACAGAAACTTCAGCAACAGGTACCAAGGGCCTCTAGTACAGTCAGTCATTCCCAGTACATATGAAATCCGAACATAAAGCCTATGGGTAAGATATTTTTAGGCCCTAAGTTTCCCATGATGGTCCAAAATGAATCAATAAATTAAAGCAGACATTTTTGTGTAGTTAGGTATTTTCCTGGATAACTCTTAAATGTCCACAATAGTATGAGATCTTTTATATGAATCGTGAGAATAGAACAATGTCTTATTTAGAAAAATATGCGTTGCCAAATGTTCACATATAGGCAAATACTCTGCAACTTGCTCTTGTAGGGCCGAGTTTACATTATATAGACCTAGATAAAAAAACAAGCATGTATGCATAATAATAATTACACAAAGGAAAAAAATACACAGATGGCCTGCTTTGCTGATGTCAGTCCTCACATCCTGACACACTGCCTCTTAGGACAAACTTACACTGGTGGAATTCACCTCTGGTGGAATAAGTTTCTTCCAAATCAACTAAAGTGGAAAGGCAACAGCATATTAATGGCTGAGCTGTACCAGCTCTACTAACACAGGAGCTTTGGCTGCTGCACAGATGAAAGGTGTTGAGAGCAAGGCCAATGATAGTATTAGGAGTATTTTTGGGAAAGTATGTTTAAAGACCAGGCAAACTTTAGACTTAAAGATATGTAATTTATTCCACAGACAAGCTGCAGAAGAAGTGGTAAATATTACTTGTTTTTGAGGAATGCATTTAATTAGGCTGGCTTCTCTTCTGTGCCTCTGTATTTGTGGAATGAAGAGAGAATATGTGGCTGCTAACATTACTACTTATGCTGCATGTTGATTAGATTTAGAAATCTACTATTTCTCTTTTAGAGAAATACCACACAGGTTTGAAATAGCCCTCTTCCACCTTAATCTCTATGCAGGAGACCTTGTGGGGCAGCCTTTGCATGAATTTCCTTGCTATGGTTTGTGGCTGTGTGCTTTCAGTATGTAACTCAGTCATTCTTGGGTTCTTGGATGTATGTGATGGACCAACATCCTGATCATTCCTTTGGTATTCAAGGAGTGGAAACAAAACTCCACAACTCTTAGGCACTAATCGAAGAGCCAAGGCTTCCCAGCCACAGAAACTTAATTGTTCAAACCTTCTGTAGGCTCTGTAACACATTCCAGCAGATTACATGAACTCATCTGTTTCCAGACTGGTTAAAATATTTTTAATGGAACAGATTTCTCGCTAAAAGATAAAAACACAGTTTTAGCGCAATAAAAATGTTTTGTGGGAGCAGCTTATTTTGATAACTGCTCAATAATAAGAATAGAAACTAGTCCAACAATTCTCTGTGTTCATTTCAAAAATGTGTGTGTTTGATATGATAAAATGTTTTATTTCAGTGATTTCATCTGGACTTGTGTGTGTGTGTGTTTTCAATATTTATGTCTAATATATTTATTTCAGCTTGTAACATTATGTTTGATATCACAATATGTTTTAAGTTTTAAAAAATATTATAATTGGCATGCTAGGAAATTAATTTTTTAAATCTTGGAAAACTGAATATCTCAATACTGCCTGAAGGAAAAATTGACATTATGGAAAGCAAGATTAGTTTAGTATTCCTGATACTTTTCCCTCTTGAATTTTTATTCTGTGGAAGTAGTTAAAATGTTCCTTCTCTTATTTTAATTTTTCCCCCCTCTCAGAAGTATCAAGCTTGCAACGCAACGCAAATTCTAGTTAGGCTATCCGTACTGTAAAACAGTGCAGGAAATTTTCCGAGTCTTTAAACTTACTATCAAGTTGTTGCTGATGATACTTACTGTATCCATTAGAGTCTGTGGCTGTCACTAACTAGTTTTGCCCTTTTTATATGGTTCATTAGAACAGGTTTTCATATAAAAATTGCCAATTTGCATTCTCTTGTCATACAGATAGGTGTTATTTACTTTAGAAAAGAAATTTAGATGAATGAAGAAGTACTGAGGCTTATCGTCAGTCATGCTGACACTTCATAGTCAGTATCCATGCAAGGAGATTTGTGTTTAAAATCCTAAGACAGAGATTCAGGAAATCTGTCTAGTTTCTAATACTTTCAAAGTCCTCCTATCTAACCTTGGGAAAGTATTTTTCATAAGCAAAAGGAATAATTTTTCATTGTCTCAGGATCTTTTCTAGTAATCCCTTCATTTACTGTTTATGAGGCATTCTGATAAAGCTGTCCCACTTGTTGAAAAGTTGTAAGTATGTGAGGACATATCCTTTTCTCTGTTGGTTAAATGTTGAATGAGAGGTCTTATATCTTAAGGAAATTATTATTAGGCAAAAATAAAATACTGAAAATTATCATAGTAGGACCTAAGTAGACTTTATTAAAATTATATATATGCAGATATTCCAGTAAACAGAATGCTGCTTTCTTTGAGGATTCTTTTTTATTGAGGCACTGTTTGAGAGTATAGTTCTTAGTGAAAAGGAGAAGCCTCTGGTAAATAAAGCAAAGAGATAAGTGATATATCCACTGACCCTGAAAAGGGGGGTATTACAATTAGCTTGATTTAATGCATTTTAGTGTTTGTCTGAGCTACTTTGTGAAACAATTTGGACTATCAAAATGATTGAAAGGCAACCTGTGAATGATTTTAAAACCATAAAAAATTATTGATATTTATATCTCAATAAACTGCCTACGGTGAACTTGAAACTCGATGTGCCTTACATTTTATGTCTGCACTGTACAAATCTGACAAAAACATACGCATCTGCTAACAAGACAGCTGTAAAAGCACATCTTTGTGTTTGAGTTTGGCTGTGAAAAACTACCATTTATCAAGGGAGCCACACTGTTAATCAACTCACTTTTGCAGAACAGCAAGCTGCTGATTTCCTAAATGTTAAAGACTTCAGACAGGGACAGACATCACTTTTTTGAAGAATGCTTATCTTGGGGATACTGCAGAACAGTAACATTGGAGTTCAGTATTCCAAAGAAGGTTAAAATTGCAGTGGGAGTCTAGTCTTGGATTAAGAAAGTTTGGATATAATAGATGTGAATCTGGTAAGTTCAAACCACCTCTCTTGGCTACATCCATTTCATAAGCTTCACTGTTTTGCAAAGGGCAGCAAGATCATAAAATCATAGAATGGTTTGGGTTGACAAGGACCTTAAAGATTATTTTGTTCCAACCCCACTGCCATGGACAAGATCAGTGTAAGACTCCTAATACAATACAATACAATACAATACACAATGTTTTTGTTACTCAGGAAGCCATTCATGAACCAAACAAAAGAGATAAACGCCAAAAGGCCAAACTAGATAATGCTACAAGGACATACAGCGTTCATTATGACAGATAATATGCATCCAGTATTGCCTGTGAATACAGGGGGTGAATAGTTGGGGAATTCTCAATAGCATTTGTTTAGACTATGCCGATCCAGTATAAGTCAAAAAGTACCAAGTCTAGTATACGTACATAGAGATTCCCTCACCACCAACTACACTATGTTTAACTGGTCTTATTGTCTGTCTAAGATTCATCATAATTTGTAAGCCTTGTTTCAGAGTTTGTCCTCAACTCTGGTTTTTATGCACTTCTGCAGAGCCATACAATGGCAGTAGAGAAAATCAACTTTGCAAACACTTAAAAAGGAAGACAAAATTATTATAAAGACCAGACTTGTTCACAGCAATCTTGAGTTTGGTGGCTCTGGCTGCAGATGCATATTCTCAATGTGCTCAGCAGGCATACTGTTGTTCACATGGAAATACTCTCCAAGTAAATTGCCTATATAAAATCTATTTTGAAAGCATACATCTGTAACAGCTTTTTCAAAGTGAAACTTTCAGCATTGTGGATGTTATCCCCACTTATAGTTACGACTATTGGAAGAGACTTGAACTGAAAGCTAAACTCTGATAGCATTCCAAATATTTGGTTAATGGCATTTTTTGGTGCATAGAAATAAAGCTAATGCTTAGACTTTTGGACAAGTGAGTACATTTTTTCTGCTCTGAAAAAAATTATTAGTTACTTCGTTTCAGCAGGAATTTTCTATGCAGATGTTTTTGCTTCAAACTTTGGCATATAAATTGCATGCTAGACAGAAGTTGTTGTCACCTTTTCTGAGAGCTAGAAGGGAAACACTGTATTTCGTGAAAATGCATTCCATTTCAAAATTTCTCTTCTTTTTTTCTCCATCTCCTTTGACAGTTTAAGGTAGGACCAAAATTTATAAAACAGGTATGAAGAGAATAAAGGGAAGAATACAACCATTGTTCTAAGGCAAGATTACCTTTCCTGTTACGAGGTCATTAGAAGACTATCTTTTCCTGTCTTCTACAGTGCAAGACTGCCTTCAGTGTCTTCTGCTACTACTTCATATCTCATGGTAAATGTATGTCTGTGGGTGAGTCACTTATCTCAGAAAATGCAAAAGCTGCTTTGTGAAAATAGTGCAGTACCTCTTAGATTTGAGTCCTCTCAATGCCTAGAATAACAAAATTAATCATTACATCATTTTCTTGTAAAATCAGGAAATAATGCCTCTGTGAATTTGTAGCTGATTGACTTGCAGGTAGTAATTTAAAGATAATTGGCTTTGTTACATCAGTAAACAGTTATTTTTTAACTGTTCTCTTTTTAGATTGTTTATTTCTATATCAATACTAGCCAGTGGCATCTGATTCCTTCTTTTAAATCCTCATTTGCATCCTTCTTTTGCTATGCTTCTTACTACCAGCAGCAACTACAAGACATCTTCAGAAGTGGACAGCAAGAGGAAAATAGGAAAGCTAGTAACAACTTAGTTATTTCCAGGACAGTCTTAGTCTTGGAAAATGTCAAGAGAAGGTAATATCTTGGTTACCAAACTTCATCATACTTACCATTAAATCTCTGACTCAGCTTCTAAGCTAGCAACTCCTGTATGAAGTGCTTTTTCAGAAGGTTTGTGCATCAAACTTTTTTTTTTTTTTGCGACCAGAATTCTTAAGAAGTCTAGATGTTATTGTTACCAAACTTGGAGAGGCAAAAAGTTATAATACCAGATGTGACTCTTTACAAAGCTAGACACATTCATCAAGTGCTCACAGTGTGTTGGCTTCTAATTCTGCTTCCTTGTCTATCTCTTGCTTACAGGCCCAAGGAGCATGCTGTTTCACAAACATAAATTCTCATGAATTTAAAGTCCTGGGTATGGTCCAGTATTCTCTAACTCCTTTGGCAGCCTCCAAGGATAAGGAACAAAATAGGCAATATGTGGCCAAATTTAATTGGAAGTGAATTTATGATACTGCATTTCAGTGCCCAGTGTATGATGAATTTTCTGGTAAAATATTGCATAGAAACATGCAGCCTGGGTCTCAGATTGTAAGAACAGTCAACACCCTCACATATCTTATTATTGTACATGAAAGTTGAGGTACTATAAAGATACAAACCAGTGCTTCAAACCACTGCTTTTTTTTCTTTTGATTTATAAGTTAGTGAAGATAAAAAATAATGCAGAAAAATAAGAACTCCCCTTAAAAACAGAGAATAATTTTTTTATTGATTTCTTTCTGTATTTTCAGAAAAGTTAAAGAAACCCCTTTTCTGACTGAGATAGCAAAGTATTACAAGAAAGAAAAGAATTAGTATTATTTTTTTTCTTTTGAATTTCTACAATTTGGGACATTTCCATTTGAAACAGCCTTTAAACTGAAAATATTGAATATTTACGAGTAGAAACATCTCTAAATCTAGCAGCTGCTTAAATCACTTTAGGGGGCTCTAAATGTGCATTTCTGATGTTGTAGATTTGATGAGTGTTGTACAATGGCAGCAATGAGCAAGCAACAGCTCTAGTGCTCATTCTGGCTGCTCACATTTCCTTCTAAGCATTGACAGCTGCTTCACAGTTTGAGATTCCCAGCTGAGGCCTCTAAGATTAATGACTCGGGGGAAGAACTGAGCCTATATAACCGTATTTCTTACAGACAATAGGGGTGAGGAGACAGAATATTTTACAAAAAGTGTGAATATCAACAAAATTTATCTGAATCAACTTGTGTTCCATTTTCAGTGATGCTTCCAGCTTGTAAAACATGTAAGTTATCACTATGCCTTAGTAGATCTCCAGGTGACTGGAAGGAAAAGATGGTAATTCCTGGACCTAGCTGAGGTTTTGAATCAAAAGCGGACAGTATAAAGTTGAAGCAATAAAAACATTAGGTGCATCCAAATTATGTTTTTTAATATGAGTATCTCACTTCATAAAACAGTAGTATTGAATTTTGCCCCATAACATTGATTTATTGCTTTCTTTCTCTGCAGTTTGAAACAGCAGTATTTTTGCTTGTCCTCAGGGACTGTCAGACAGACAACAAGCATTTGGAAATCAGTTACTCTGCTCCTCCTGATAACACATATATGTGTCATTTCTAGAATCATTTGCAGAGAGAGTTTTCATCCCTAGAGGATGAATGTAGTCACTGATAAGATAATGGCAGTGGTTTTATGCAGCCCTAATCCCTTGAAAAAACTTTTGTCTTTTTGAGGTATTTTCTCAATAAGAATACCTTCTGTAACAAAGCATAATGTTTTTTTTTTAATCTCTACACCCACCTAATATATACTACAGGTACAACTTCGACCTCACAAGTGGAAGTAGTATATAAATCTAGAAGTCATGGTATGTTTAATTACAGCAAAAGACACAGCTGTATGAATGCGTGAGAACAACTTGTAGTCTTAATATAGTTTTGTTAAGAGATGGTATAATGCACAGGTATACATAACCAATTGGTAATACAAGACAAAATACTGTTCAGCTGTGGTCATTCACAGAAATAATGCTGCACTTTTTTGTTGTCTGAAAGTCTAAAAAAAAATTATTGTGTGCATTTCTTGGGCTCTCTCTTACCCATAATTTTCTAGTAAAATATAACATATAAGCATTAAACTTGCAGAGAGTTTGAAGATCTGTTTTTGCCCATGTGTAATTTCTAATTTCAGAAAAAACAGATTGGCAAAATTGGACAGAATCGTTTTAATCACTGAAATACTTTCATTCAGATGACAGATACATTACTTTTGTGCATCTTTGGTGTCTCAGAGGATATTAGTAGAAGCTGTTGTTGATTTTCCTTACCTTCTAAGTACACTGCTGTGTCTTGCTGCCTATAATTAATCCACTAATTTCTGGTCTATGAGTGATGACACAACCTTCAAATAAGATTAAGAAAGGAGCTTGTATTTTGAGTTATCAGGGGACCAGACTCTGGATATATAAATAGGAAATTCTTTCTTTCTCACAAACATTTATCATGGCATACCGGTAATTCTGATTAATTTTTCTTTTGAGTCACTAGAAGGGTGGAGAAAGAGAAAGAAAAGAGAGAAAGAGCAAGCTGGAAAAGAAGTGAAAAAGATACCAAAAGGCATTGGCAGAGAGAGGAAATGTTTGTGTGATAATTCACTATATATACACACCTTTATTTTATTGTGTTGGTTAGATACATGTGTGCACACATTGCTCTGCCTTCTATTGTAATTTGAAGGACTGTCTCCCATGTGTGTCTGGTCATTGAGACTCACAGACAGTAGCCATCTGAAACATAGGTGGGACAAATTAATTTCCAGACTTCTCAGAGTTCCAGACCCTTTTGTATTATCTCTACCTGAAAAATGAGTATATTTTCTTCTGCAAATTTCAATTCCAGATTCAAGTGTCTCTGAGTTCTGAACGACATGTGATGTTTTCATTTTGAACTAGGTCGCTGACGATGCTAATGGAGTTGTAGTACCACTTCTCAGTTGTCTATATATAACACAAATAGAAGCATTATGGAAAGCTTATGCTTTTATTAATAACTCAGATTGGGAGATTCTAAACATAATTCAGCTCACAGAAATCTCGTGGAAGATCATTAATTGGAGAAATCTCAGATAATTCTTCCCTTTATAAAACTTTAAAAAACGTCCCTTTAAAAAACTTTATTTTTTAATTATTTTTTTAAAGCAGAGTGGTAAAAGAGATAATCTTGATATCCAGTCTTACTTCAGTCATTACTCAATCACTTCAAGAGGTAAAAAAAACGACAGTACATGTAAGGATTACAGTCCACTTAAATGACCCTGTTAGAAGTCTGAATAGGTGGGTTAAAGTGCCTGAGAAGTTAGAAATATCTCTACAACATTTAATGTGTTAAATCCTTCTGAGAATGGTTACTGTAGACTGATGAAAGAAGATATTCAGAACAAATCTAAGGCATTTCTTAATTGGACCATTTGCATCGGAAGGCTGATGGTATCATGGGCTGCATCAGGAGTGTTGCCAGCATGTCAGGGAGGGGATTTTTGCCTTGTACTCAGCACTGCTGAGGCCACACTTGGAGTGTTGAGTCCAGTTCTGGACACCCCTGTACAAGAGAGACATGGACATAATGCAGTGTCCAATAAAGGGGCACCAAGGTAATGTAGGGACTGGATCATCTTTCTGGTGAGGAGAGGCTGAGAGCTGGGATTGTTTAGCTGAATTATTCTTTAAAATTCAGGCAAACTAAGTGCCCAATTTTTCAACTGTCTAGAATGTCTTTCAGTATTATATCTACTTCTAAGCTAATCTCATTGCTGTTAATGTATTTTGCACCCATCTCTAACAGTGCTGTAGGACTGGTAGACATGCTCCCTTTAAGGCTGCTATGATACACATAAGACATTCAGTGCATCTTGTACCTTCTTTCTGTTTGTCTCCTATAGCATTTGGATGGTACCATATCTTGACGACTGTGATTGTACTGTTCTCATTGAAAGATTTGTCAGATTACATAGAAGATTTAGTATAAATTGATGAAGACTTCACAATTTTGAAATTAAAGCAGTTTTGGAAATGTGGAAAGCACATAATTTCTCCACCCATAATGAGAAATAAATTCCTGTGTTTTTATCGTACTAGGTGGGATATAAGCCTGCAGAAACGGAGAGGAAGGAGTAAGTCATTCTTGTGCCTCGCCATACAGGTTCTTTAGCACATTCTTTGTGGTGTTTGGCTTAACTATACACAGAGAGTGCCTTGCCTGACACAGGTCCAATGGGTGAGAAATCTGGCTTCCTCCTGCTGAGTAACGAAAGGAAAAGACAACCAGTGAGTGGTTATACATATGTATACATATGGAGGTTATGCCACACAACGGGGTGCCTGTCTCTGACCTAGTCTTAGACGTGCTTGAATTGCTCCAGCCCTTTCTCTCCTCCTCTCTTGGCTTTCCTGTGCCTCACTACTGGTGGTCTTCTGTATTCCATGCAGATGTTTTCCCCATGTTATTTCATGGTTATTTTTCAAGTGGTTTCTTAGTAGAGGGGATGGAGAGTCCACACATGGGAACATCTGCTCTAACAATTTTTCAAAGCAAACAGCAGATGGCATTGCTGCTTCCTTTTGATCTTGCAAGAAAAATCCTGTGCCAGTTGTGTTGCTTTAAGTTTCAGGCTGCGTGGTAATGGCCTACATGAGCATTTGCTTCTCCCTTTTCTCTCAACAGTAGCACTACTGCAGATGCTTACTCTGCAACTTTCTATTTTAGTTTTTTTTCTTTTTGTGACCCTAACTCCTAAGGTGTCATGTTTGTTGGTTTTTCTCTCCTCCCCTCATAGAACTTTACAATTAGTGCCATATAATTTTTATCAATTATCTTTATTCATATGCAAATGGTAGGGAAATAAAAGATTCATCCTATTCTTCAACTTTGAATTTTCTGTGGTTCAACTTTTGCATATAGTGAGTCAGGAACTCTATATACATCTTAGCTATCTTTTGTAAGAATGCTTTATTTCTTAAGGCAATTTTTTGGTTTCTAATTCTAGTTCTTCCTTTTTATGGAAATTTTGACATTCTGACAATTCAATGCACTTAATTATGTATGAAATTTGAAATGTTTAAGGAAAGTTTTAGACACTTTTTCATCATTTTATTGAGTTTTTATCTGAACCCCCTTTCCAATGCATACTTTCATGTTTTATCACCCTGATATATTTATATGATTTCCTTAGGTACTTTGTGGTCAAATCCTATTGCACAGAGTGACTAGGTTGCTCTTTTTAATATGTTACAATATGAGAAATTAAATTTTCATGCAGGAAGTGAAAATACGACATAAAAATAAGCAAGTTTATAATGAAGGGAAGCTGCAGTAAACATCATGGGATAGGGCAAGACTGTAACAGAAGGCATAGTAACAGATATAGGAGCAGTCTCTGGGGACAGTTCAGGGGCTTACTGTCAGTCTGATGTGGAATTTAGGAATGTCACTTCCCTTAAAAACCTCGGAAGAATAAGGTGGAGCCTTTGAGCACTCTACTTACAACTTCAGAGTTGTAAGGCTGTTAATGGAAAGTAGAGTATGGGTAATTTTATCTTGTTTCTAAATTATGCTGAATTGCATTCGGTCATTTTAGGTGGAAGCCAGTGCGACTCCTGTATTGAAAACTGTGGGGCATTTGCGTAGGCGCCTATTTTCATCTCTTCTAAATTCACTGTTAATTGGATCTGATCCTTCAACCTCCATTTATTTATGCTGCAATGCCATAATATTTTTTTATATCTGTTTAAACATGAATTTTCTGAAGCAGTGCATGCAAATAATTGTCTTATAAAGATTTTATGTCCAGTTTTTGAAATCTTCTTTAATAGATAGTTCTATATAGTATCATAACTCAGTAATGTTCATTTTTGTTCCATATATTTAATTGATTGCTGATTGCTATGTATTCTTTAGAACATTGAGGCTAATTCATTGGGAGGTGGGGGGAATAAGTGAGGGGTTGTTCGTTTTCAAATATTAATTTTAAACCTTCTGTAGAAGAAACAATCTATTTATGCAAGTGATAAAATGCACAAACCATTGGCCTTGGATATTCTGTCTTCTTTAGTGGAACTTGATCTTCTATATTAAGTATCTCATATGGCTTGAAATTATAATTGAAAACAAAAAATAAGAAAAGAAAAACATGTTTACTGCACACAGTCTTTGCAATGGTTTTGGTATCTTTCTATTCTCCAGAAACCAGCAACTTCATTTTTTTTTAATATTAGGTTGATTTCCCTAACTGAAAAAAAAACTTACAGAGGAGCATGAAACAGATACCCTTTTGCCTTATTTAACTGAATAATTAACAAAATTTAAAAATAAGTCTGGGTATTAAAAAAAGATGGCATTTTGTCCACATCCTAAAACTGGTGGGAAATTGGCAGGTGTGAAGAAAGGGAACTGGTATTATCCATGTGAAAATTACTCCAGAAGAATTCTTCAGAAATATGCTAATTTACTACATGTATTTTTATTTGATGCCATCAAAAATAGATCCATACTAGCAAAATTAATTGGCTCCATCAGTTAAAAATCTTTTCAAATCTGTTTATAGACTTCACTATACAGTTTTTATATCCCAGGACCTTGCATTTTTATTGGACAAAGAGGTCTTGCAACTTGTGAATATTTGGCTACTATCTGGCAGTACTGAAATGGCCTTTGCAGAAAGCTTTTCTATGGCTTTTTCCTGTTGGTACCATAGGAAAAGAGTTGTGGTTACTGTACCCACTGAAGGGCGTGGCTGATGTGAGAGGAGGAATTATCGGTGCACTTAAGTTGGAGTTTTGTTTGTTTACTTTTAAACATTGATCTAGCATTTGCCACTGAAGAAATTATTTTCCTCACAGCTTTCCATTCCTGCCTTGTTGGCACCGTCATGCCTGGAGCAAGAAGGATGATTTGTGTGGATTCACTCCAGACTTGCATCAGAGGAGTCAAACTACCCTGGCCAGAAAACAAGAAGCACTAAAGCAGTGCAGGGGAACTAAAGATATCACACTGGCTCAAACATTTATAATAACATAGTTTATTATTTATATGATGATATTTTTTAGAGCTGCTGTGACAAAAGGGTGTTAGCCAAGCATTGTAGGCTCTTACGTTATTCTTTGATCCTCACCAAAAGGGAATTAACTTATTTCTGCCAGCTAAAAACAAGATCTGATTCTCAGACTAGTCCTCAAAATGCCATTTGCAGATTGATTAGAGCAATTATAATTCCTGAGGCTCCCCTATTGCACTAAATTTCAGTAATACTGGAGAGTTTGGATTTGTTCTGTCCCTAGAATCTCCATACGTCAGATTCACCTCATTTCACTCTGAATGCTAGACTTATTTAAAAAGATAAAAGAAAAGAAAAATAACAGAGAGGATTTCAACAAAAGATAGGATAATATTTTCAACTTTAAAATTGGAATCCAAGTTGCAAAACAGAGAATAATATAAAATGTGTTTTTACTTGCAAGTGTCTGTCTAGTTTCTACTTGTGATTTCCCTGAAGTGTCTTAACTGAAGGAGTCAGAGATTTGATTGAGTGGTATTCAGACACTTAGTATTGTCATTTAAAACTAAACTTGCTTTTTTTACTCAAATTGCATTTGCCAAGAATGGCATGAGCTACTCTATAGCACTTCACCCCTTGAATGTGATTTCAAAATTGATTTCCAAAGTTAAACTTCCTTTTCCAAATTAGGATTGTTTTATTCTGGGAAGCCATCTAATCTGAGTTAATATATTCTCTCTTTTCCCAGATGGAAACTGTTCTTCAATTTTTTTTCCTTGTGAATTCCCTTTATGATTCTTTGATGAGAAAGGAAGTTTAAGGATCCATAGCTCAAAGGTTGTCTGTGACTTTGTCTCGTTTGGTCAGGTTTGTGTCTATTCTATACTGTAGATACTAGAGCAAATTAATCTAATTTTATGTTAGTTTTCTAACCACCCAGGCAAATTTCCAAGAAGGCAAATATTATTGTGCTACCCCACCAACTTGTGATTTGAGGATGGATGATCTTGGAATGAATATTCTTTCTACTAGTATGCGATCCCTACTATGTTTTATTCATGTGAGGAACCAAGAGGACATTTACATTCCATTTAATATGTGCAAGTGTAAAGGACAAGTGGTAATCTTGCCATAGTATTTCATGTTTCTATTTTTGGTATTCAACGCAACCTAATCTTGAACATTAACAGAGTAGCTGTAGCTCCAACACTAACAAAAGCAAAGCCAAGCATTTATATCAGGCTAGATTACTCACCACTGTTGAAGCTAAATGAAACTTTTATTCTCTAATTAGTCCATTTGAAAAGCTAACAGGAAATCAGAGGTTCAAGAAAATGGGAAAAGTGGCTGATTTACAAAATTTATAGAAAATAATTGGACCTTCTTAAAAATCCTTAATCTCTTCATTTTGCTGTGGTTTATTCATTCTAGAAGGATGGACTGTGGCACTGTGAAAGGTATGTGCTTAAATATAGGAGTATTATGGCATGCATGGAACCCATAGCAGATGGATATTGGGAGGGGAAGACAGGAAGGGAACATATGAGCAGCACTGGGAAAAATGAGAGGAGGAAGGCTCCAAAGAAAACAGATAAGGAGAAGCAAGAAGAAAGGTGACACCTGATGTCAACAAGGACAGGAGGTGACAATGATAGGATTTGTTTGAAGGAGAGTGGTATAATGTCTTCAGTTTCACAAACTCTGGTGAGAAGGAATGGTTTAAGGAGGAAGTGAAGCAGAACAAGTAATTTACTGGCACTGACTTCACAGGCATTGGAACAAAAAATGCAGGAGTGCATTTGATTAGCAGGTCTTGAGTAAATAACTATTATAAGGCTTAATTAATTGATGCGTTAGGGTGTTGTATCCTGCCATTCTCTATAAATGCATGTTAATATTTGCTTTCATCACTTTGGTGCAAACAGCAGATTTAAGCTGTTACATTTTTAAGGCTTGATGAATAAGATGCAGTGCATGGTATCATGACAGTGCTAATTACTGTGCCAGGAATCTAACATTTTATTTATCTTGCATTCTGTAATAGTGCACATGCGTGTTTTGTGATGCCACCCTCTAAAATAGCCCCTGTTTCAGAGGGAGAAAAGTTTCTCTATTAGCAAATGTAATGGCATCAGGTCTCTCTGCTGGTGTTGTATGGAAAAGATAACATCCCTGAAAGCTTTACATTCTCACATTGTTGGAGCTTCTAAGTTTTGTCAGGTGCTGGTGACTTGGACCTAACACTGAGTTGTAACTCAGGAGACAAAACAGTTGGAAAACTTGGAGAAAGGCTCTAAGGGTCAGCGAAATTTACTGTGGGCAGCTGCTGCTTCAAAGCAACTTGCTATGCAGAAGCCTATTAAGTAGTAGTAGGTTACTTTCCTGCCGTTTCCCCAGCATGATGGATGACGTTCTGAAAAGTGAAAGGACTTCCTGTGCCACAGAAGTTTTCCCTGTGACTTCTTACCCAGACCCAGTTTCTTTCAAGACACTGACTGTACTTCCATCTAAATGTTGCTATGGATCTCTCTAAATGAAGTGTGTTCTGCACATGATACTAGAAGGAATTTGGTTTTGTCTGTGCTAGGTACTTAAATGCCATTATTTACAAATTGTCCTATTTATCTTCTAAACCTTCCTTTATAACTCAAAACAATACATTTTTACTAGAAATATATGTTCAAGCTGCAGGGTTCAGTATTGGATTTTTTTTTTTTCCCAAAGTTTTGGTGTGATTTGATTTTGAAACTTAACTTCTTTATGTAATGAAGCAAGTTATGAATTTCATAATGTTCCTATGTAAAAGTCTGTGTTTGCATATGTCCTAGTATATAATTCTGCCGTATTAAATCAGAGTGCCCTTGAATGTAGGGTAGGGTCAATTCCTTGCTTTGTAATAATAATGGATTTTAGTAAGATAAATACTTCTAAAAAGCATGTGAAACTAGCAAAAATCTATATGAAATGAGCTAAGATAATACATCTTATGAGCCAAACTGCTTGATGACCCTAATTAAGATACTTATCTTCCCTTCCATACTTAAAATAGGGAAATGTAAATATTGATGTATCCGTGAAGACATTGTAATTGTGTGAGTTTGGGATCTTTAATTTTCACTATATCACAGGAAACAGAACATATAGCTGAAAGACAAAAATGCTTTCAGTGGGATTTTTATCATTAAATCCAAATATGTTTAAAGACAATGAAAAATACCCTTTTAGATTCTAAATGTCTCAAGATACAAACTGGCCAAGTCTTCAGCAGAAGCTTTTGCTGGAATCATTTAGGAATGTGAAGAAAGAAGGCTCGTGTATTCCTGCTGTGTGTCTCCCTTGTTGCCTTTTGTTCACTCCCCTTCATAACTTTTTCACTCTTTTGCCAATCATAACCAGATCTAGCAGAGGGTTGGAAGCCTCAGAACTGTTCAGCTTCAATAAATTATGTGAGAAAAGGGTGAGAAAGGAATGCATCCACTGGCTCAGAGCAAATGTCCACTGAGCTCCCTCTGACATGAACCATGAGTAAATGGTTAGGAATGTTTCTTCTAGTATCTTTTCCCTGCTTCTGGTAATCACAAAATCGGCTTCCTGCACCCCATCTCTGTCAATCAATTCCTCTTATTTACTTGCTAACTAGTGTTATTTGAGGTAATAGTCTTGTGAGATATAATTTCCCTCTATGAAAGCTACATTGAATCTTCCTTTTATGGAATTAGTGGCATATGGACAAACATGACATGCTTTACTCTTCATTTCTAGGGTTGTTCCACGTACAGAAGTTGGACATTCTGGGATTACTTTTCCCCCCATTTCTGCATATCCTCCCTCCAGTCCACATATAGTATCGTATTTGCTGTTTCTCAGTATCATTCCTTCAGCTTCTCCAGGCATCTTTCCAATACAAAATTGTCTGGAAGAAAAATTGCCTTTTGTGTCCCCCTTTCCTCCTCACTTGTGTTAGTACATTTCTTTGGATAGCCACACCGGTGAGGGCAGAAACTGCTAAATCTGAAACCTCAGGAATACAAAACATCCTTTTGTGTTCGGCATTACTTTGTTTTTTTCTTGGTGCGCTTTTCTTTGGTTTCTTGCTGTTTTCTTTAATTGGTGGGCAAATGCATACAAATGTCTCTGCCCACGTTTTTTTGTAGGTGTCGGTCTCTAGGGTGAGGACTGATTTTTTTCATTACTTAAGAGAATTTAATGACTCCATTTACATTTATAGTGAATAAATAGTGACTATTATAAAAATCCACTGCATTAGCGTCTATCCGAACCCATTAAGGCAGTTTTGCAAATAGAACTGAGGTTTAGACCAAAATGTATTTCGCATTCAGTTATTCCACTTTGAGATAGTTTTACTGTTTGATTTAGGTTCTCCATCATACAGAATTGAGAACCTTCATGGCAGCACACCTGTACATCCCCCAGTGCTTTTTCTTGAAAATCAGCCAAGTTGCTGAAACAATTTATATATAGAATTGTGCCTCAGCAGACCAACAAGTAACTTGTGGGAAAGGGAGGTATTGTTCCTTTCACTTCCTTGGATATTTTATTTGTTCCTTGACTGTAGAGCTCATCTGACTGACAGTGAGGGGTCTGCAGGGTTCCATGGTGATCTATTCAGGGAGCAAAATCAGAGCAACACTGTTCTGCTAGTTTGTAAGATGATTTTTTTCCAGACATTTAAAAAAAGTTATTTCAGGAAATATCCAGGGGACAGAAGAAGGAATTCGGTATTTGTGCTGTTCATATTTGCAGGAAGTAGAATCAAGTCTAGAAGCAGCAAACAGATGGGCAGAATCAAAACAGCCATTACAAAGGGAAGCCAAATTACTGGGTTTCAGAGGGAGTCAAAAGTGTGTACAAATAATGTAATATAGCTGGATTTTTAAGATATTTTCAAGGAGGGTCCTTATCAAAGGGTGTTTAAGAAACTGGTATAAAAGAAGGAAAAAATACTAGTATTGTAAAAATTACAGAAGAAAAAGAAACCTAAATTAAGAGTAAATGGTCAATTTTCACAGTAAATGGCTATCACCAGTTCGTCTTCTCAGATAAAGGGAAGAATAATGAGGTGATCATCTTCTAGTGAAACTATTACAGAAAGAAATTAAAACAAGGGCCAAATATAGAGAACTGCAAATGGAGTTTATGAAGTCCATTTCATGGCTTTGTGAGAGAATGTTAGATAAAATCAGTGTAGGTTACTGTCAATTATTAGGCAGAGGAGGTGGGGAAATCCTTACACATGAAAAGACAGAGTTTGAGATATGTCAGTAGTAAGATCTTTGGCTTTTAATACTTCTACATAGAAGCAGAAATATTTGTATTATATTCCTTTAGCAAAAGATACAAATAGAAATAGTAGTCCTGCAAAAACATTAGCTTAGTATCAATCAAAAGAAAACCAATTCATTACTAGCAATTACTTGCAAGTGCACATAAAACAACAAAATTTATGTTTCTTTGTACAGCTGTTGTATTACTGTGTTCTGAAGACCATATGCAGTTACAGTCCCCCTCTGACTCTATAAAGATATGTTAGAATTTGGCAAGGTTCTGGGTATGGTGGCAAAGCTCACCATGAAGCAGCATTCATACAGGGGACATATAAACAAGTCAGACTTTCAGTTTTGTAAAGAAATCCTGAGGAATATGAAATATAGAAGGAACCGCCTCTGGTGTGGGGAGTCCCTCAGCTGTAAATTAGTGAAGTCTATTGTGGGGGGAAGGGTAGCACTCTGCTCACTCTGTTTTTAACCTGTCAAACATCTGCTGTTGGGTACTGGGCTAGATGGAGTTTTAATCTGGCCCAGTTTAGTCACAGCCATTCTTATGATCATGTGGGTTAACAACCTGAGCTAGCCTACACCATGGTGTAGCCAGTGGAGAAAAAGTGGCAAACACTGTCCTCAACCTCATTTCATGCACACATCCTCAGCAAGTTCACTGCTTTTATTCTAGTGTGTGCAGTTGGAGGCTAAGGCTGTATGTAATTGAATGTAAAGTACAGTGTGTCAGTGGTTTGAAGTTTTTGCAGTCATTCTTTAAAACATGCACTGAAACTCAAGAGGGTCAAACAGTGCTTTTACTGGAAGGAAATCCAGATAATTTATGTCATGGAAAGCTGTTAGGGGGCCCAAACAATGCTGCTTTTTCTGGTGACATGATAATACAGCTACATGTCATTACTACAAAATCATAGATGCATTTCCTATATAAGAGTGCTTTTAAGAGACATATTCTCTCATTTTCACCTACCACCTTTATTTCTTTTCCTCCTATTATATAAGAGCAGGAATAGCAACTGTTCTTGATTTTTTTTGTATTCACTTCCATGCTCAGGAGACAAGAGAAGCAGAATTCTGGCCAAATTTATAGATTTGCAACACTGGTACATATAATTGATAAAATGTAATCTTTACAGAATACTGGTTGTGTGGCCACATGTGCTGAATCATTTTTAGATCTAACACCTAAACTCCATCCTAATGCTGGCTTCATGCCAGCATTCATGGTTCATGGAAGCATCCACAGGACTACTTGTGCATTCCCAGATGTGGTTTGTGTGCTTTCCTATTCGTGGAGGTTTGCTGCCCTTCAAATTAGTAGAAAATCTGCAACACATATGCTTCCAAAAACTGTCTCAAAATATGATGATTTAATACAACATTCCTTTCTGATTAGGAAAACTACTTCCAGTGAACTATCTGCTTAAAGATTTTTATCAGACATTCAAACTACTGATTCTGCTTTTAAATGATGCTTTCCTTGGCTGTATATTACCTCATTCTGACATCTCGTACAAAGAGATTAGTTTTCAGCTTGTAGAACACTGGTTTAAAAGCATTCCCCCTTTTATATTAAGCAGAGAGAACAGCTCATAAATTAACACTTTGTACTGTTATCAGTGTTCTCACTGCCTCGAAGCGTTTGAGCTGCCTTGACGCACATTAACCATAATAATTGTCAGTCAGGCACACAGACAAAAAGGATATGTGATGATCAGCATTTTATGCAGTGAGAGTACACAAAAGATATTATGGTTCCAACACACGAAACAAAAGTGTGAGATAATGAAGAACAGAAACATGAGACAAAAGAATTGATTCAATGAACTTCAGTTTGACAGTGCAGATGGTGAATTTTTTCGGTGGTGATCCCAGGCTTCTGGGCCTTCAGCAATAAAGTTTTTCTCTTCATTCTCTTACCATTTGAAGATGCCCTCTCTGTTTCCCTTTTCTATCCAGAGAAGCTGATCTCCAACAGTATGAAACCTAGACCTTGCTCTCCCTTCATTCACAGCAAATATTAGATGTAAAATTAGTTTTACAGGCAAAGGTCTTGATTTGTTTTTATTACCATGTTCTACAAAACATTCAGAATACAAGTAGTTTTCAAAAGCAGGCTCCCAGAGATCACATTATAATAATTTGGTCTGAAGATTACTCGTTGAATGAACTACTGACGTGGAAAATGAAAAGAAAAAGAGTTTTTGAACTTTGGTGTAAGACCCATGCATCAAATTAAAATCTTTTATAGATTAAGAAAATCTTTAGTTTGGGAACCCTCATTTCTTCTTACCTAGTGAAAGAGAGAGGGGAGAATCCTTCCACAGAGATTTTGGGGTTTTAGTAGTTAGGTCCTTCTTCAACTTTCCTATTCATTGCTGTTCACAACTTTCTTCCCAAACTCATCAAGATTTTCACACATAGATTTCTCAGAAATTGCTTCTGCAATATCATGCCTAATCACCGACAAACATACAGGCATTTCAGCCACACCAGGGAGAGGACTTAAGATGATTCACCCTTGGATTCACACCAGCCCTTTCAATGCAAGGTGATGATTCTCAGTCACTTACAGTAATTTCTCAGCCAGTTTTGTAGAAATGCTAGAAGTGAGCACAGCATGTGAGTAATATGATACAGAACTCTACTAATATAAAGGATAGCTTAGCTGGCGAGTTGGTGAGCAAATGATTTGCTAGTGTAACCTAATACTCCAGTCTAATTTGATGTTGCTAGAAGCTGAAAAGAGACACAAATGCAAGATGTAAATTTCTGTTTGAAGCAGTGTTTGATAGCCACAGATGGCTACACTTGTAGGCCAAGACAAGTGAAAAAAGATAACTTCATGGACTGGAGATATTTTGCAAGGTTTTTACTGCCTGGCAAAGAAAAATCAAGGTGTAGGTCAGAGAAGGAAAAGTGAAGTGGGAGGCATGGAAGAGATGCACAAATGATTTGTACCAAATACAAAATTCAGCTTATTTCAGATCTGATGCTTTAAAGAATCTGAGTCTGTGCTTATGAAGGTTGTGACCATTCACACTGTGACTTTCCTGCGATATTCTTTTTGTAGCCAAACAGCTCCATTCATCCTGAAATGATGTAACAATTATTTTTTTCCATAAAGAGTAACTCCGTGAAGCTCCAGGACTTCCCTTTAGTTGTTAATTCCCAGCATCTTCAGAACATAATTCAGAGTCTTGCTTCTTGAGTGGAATTATCCCAGTTACCAGTTGGTGATTTCCCTGTTACTGGCCTTTTTTGCATGGCTGGATTTAGAGTTTGTTCAGCATTTGCCACCTTACTTTCCAGATCTGGAGGCTCTTTAGGTTTTTTGAGGTCCTTGGAGTAAAATGAGAGCAGGAAAACTCTACTATTCCTCCTGCTTATTGTCAGATCCTCAGGGGACTCAAAGGCTGGAACTCTGTGAATTACATCCTTGTTCACATATGGAAGGAATTCTTTGGCTGCCTTCATTCATTCATTAGTGATTAAAGGGATAAATGTTTTAATGTAAAGGTGCTAAGAATTCAAGAGATGACCAAATGCTTGAATCTGTAAGTGAACAAAGAAATATTGGTTCCTTTCCAAACCTTCTGAATCAAACAGCAGGGGTTTGTTTTGTGAACTGAACCCTGCAGGATTCACACAGCTGTGGAGAGAAATCTAACACCTAGTCCAAGTGAAACAATTGCAGGATCCAGCAAAGAATTCCTAAACCACACAAGACATAAAACGTGCTTTGCAAAAGTCTTGTTTTCTCTTTTTAATCTTTATGCAATTTATTCATTTATTGTCTATGTCCTTACTAACAGTAACTAACTATATTTCAGGACAAATTATAAAACCTACAGTGAAGTTTTCTCCAGGCAAACTGGTTTTGAATTCTCTAGAAGGTAGAACTTTGCTCCAGTAAAATCTGATTGAGGGTCTCATGTTATGACCTTGAATGACTTTTATTGACTTTTTAATAAAGCGTTTAAATAAAATCAATAGAGCTCTGAACTGAGTGACCATTCATTTATTCAGAATTCTGCTTTCTTTCATAATGAAGGCCTTTTAGATTGCAAAGTAAGGACTAAAGAAATTGTAGATGACTAAAGTGTGCCAGAGTTGATTATTGAATTAGTGATGTAGGGGAAAACATAAATAGAAAATCTAGCTAGATTACAGGAAATCAGGCATACTTAATTGATGCACTTGGAGAATGCATTTTTTTAGGTTGTATATATGAAGAGGAAGTTTAGAAGTACAGTTTTTGCTTCTGGAAAACGGATATATCAAAATCTATAGTTTCTCAAGAATATTGTAAAATGTTTCATGATTAAGTCTTGTGCCTGCCTTTATTTATATAGTCGACTAACTAAAGAGGTTAGTTCTGAAAATTGTTCATATACATATATATCTGTTCAAAGTGGCGGTGTAAATGGAAAATAGCCTTTTTTCTTTGAAACACCATTGCTTGTTTCACCTTAAAATTTGTTAGACTTCTTACCCATTAGTCACTGAATAAGAGATAGCATGTTGCTGCTGTAGTATCTTATAGCTCTCCCTTGAACACTAAGTTCATAAGCAGTGAACTGATTATCAATTAAAGTAATACAAATTGGGAAAGCACTATTTTATGGTAGAGTTCTCTGGTGAAACAACTACTGCATGTGTTCCCTTGCTTAGTTCAGTTTCTTTTTTAAAACATGTGTCCTAGTGACAGGGAATCCACAAGCACTTAGCAAATTGTTCTGAGGGCTAACAAACATTATGTTAAGAAGTATTTTATTTCCAGTCTTAATTTACCTGGGTTTGGTTTCCAGCTTTTTGATCCTCTTACAGCTTTATCCGCTATGAAAAAGTGTCCTTTATTGTCAAACACATCATCCTATATGTACACGGGAAACATAGCAAAATTCCAACATCACATTAAAAACTATGCGTAGTGCTATAGGTATTTTAACTCACTTTGTCATACTATTAGTAGAAACCTTTTTGCTTATTTTACTTTAATTTAGAGCATCTTATAGATGGACATTGTTGCTAACAATTTTTCAACAATTTTCATGCAACTAAATCTCTGTATGTGTCACTGTGTTCTAACAAAATAAATGAGACACATACTGTGCAGTTTCTCCAGACCTGGAGCAGACGTGGAAAAGATATAAATGTGTCAGTATTACGGGAGGGAAAATACATAAATGCACATGGTGACTCTCTTAAGTCCTGAGCTCAGTGTGATACTAATTCATTTTGGTGACATTTGGAAAACTTCTCCCAACATTAATAATAAGTTTATAGTGGGGGGTAATTCTGACAGACACAGTGTTGAAATAAAAACTTGAAAGAATGTCCATCAGATTTTACAGGTGCATAGAACATGCATTTGCAGTTGATTGATGATCTTTTTGTTAAAGGTTGACATAATGCTGAATGGAATGTTTTGTTTATATATGGTGGTCTAGTTTATTGACCAGTACCAAAATGTATGACCAATTTGGGACTTCATACAGTGTCTCTTTTTTTCTTCTTCTTCTTCTTTTTTTTTCTGCTGGAAGAAATTCCTGTATTTGTCTTCTCTTACGATTATCAGGACATGGGTGCTCTTTGATTATTTTATAAATATGATCTTCTTGAACTAATTTTTCCTTTAAATATATTTCCTTGAACTGAAAATTTTAGAGGAACATACCAGAATTTTAAGCAATATTTATAAAAAGGGTTCTGGGATCAACCTTCTGATCAAATGTTATAGAAATTAATTTTTTACTGAAAATGACAGTAACAGTTCACATGTAGTTTGAATAGATCTGTCTTCTATTTGGAAGACTATTTCTTTTGAATTTCACTTAAAGAAAGAAATCTCAAAAAAACCCAGAAAAAAGGTCTGAAGATGTCTATCCCCAATGGCTGGACATGGAAGAACTGAAAAGGTGGGGCCACTATTTAATAAAAAGAATGATTTGTTTCTTCCATAAGATCAAATCAGTGGAAGAAGGGTTGTCTTCAACTTCACTTCCTGTTCAGAGTCTTAAAACAAACTCTCAGCTGCAGCAGCTAATTATCTAAATACTGAATTGGTTTTGAAATTATGAAGTGTTGTACACTCAAACTCATTCTTCATATTTGCGTAAAATTTAAGCTTTCATCTTAACTACAACATGTACATTGTTCTTACTTGTAATAACTGTGAAATGAGAACATTCTCAGTTCTTCAATCAGTTCTGTTAGCTAAAGCTGGAGTCTCTAGATACCTTTCAGTCAAAACTGACATTGACTCTGAAAGTTGGGTGTTTTTAAATGTTTAACCAAAACTAATTAAAGAATCCTCATACCAACTTTGTCCTTAAAGGTCAAGCTATGATTTGTTTTCCTTGAGACTGCACATTTGTATTTGTGTTTATTCAGGGGGGAAAAAAAGTATATCAGTATATTGGAAATATTATGCAGTTTTTTGGTCTGCTTTCCTCTTCCTTGTCTCAAAATATGATGATCTGTATAATTGTAAACTCAGTGTCCTGGCAGAGAATTGACTAGGACAAAAAGGAAGATGCTTATTAAAAACATTCCCTTTCATTAGCTGTGCCAACAAAACATAGAATCCAAAACTGTTCTGCCTGTTCTGAATCACTGAAGTATATGGATTGAGATACCATGAGGGGAATTATCTGGTTGCAATCCAACCAAGTCTAAAGAAAAATGTAACAAATAATGGTAAAAAATAATTAACTAAAAGACCTGCGTGTATCTAGGTTTCAGATACAACCTAGAACAACACTGGAACCTTAACCTATTCCAGTGTATCAGTTAATCCAAAACCGCATCAAGTGCTCCCAGGCGTGTGGTGCGTGTCAGTGGTGTGATTCTTGGGGCTGCCCAGTGCAGGGCCAGGAATTGGACTCGATGAACCTTGTGAGTGCCTTTCAATTCAGCATATTCTATGATAGGCTCAAGTTCTCTTATTCTACATATAGGAAGAATATTTTGTATGTTATTTGTTTTTCACTGCACCTTAAGTTAAACGAAGTTAGGGGAGTTAATAGCACCCTAGTGGGTCAGGTAATCTGGGCTCACGGGCCTTCTCAGAGATATAAAAGGAGTGTGATCTTTTCACCGTCAGACAGTTTGTCTTGTGAAAAGACAGGTTTCTGTCAGGTTTCCTATATTTAAAAAGTCTAATATTGTATTTCTTAGCTTTTCCACAGACACAGGACTTAATCTGTCTAAGAGTTGTTCTCACTAACCGGGACCTACGTAGAAGAATGTAGCTAAATTATGCCTGCTCTATACACCTGATTTTACTTCTGAAGAAAATTGATTTAGAATCTTTTTCAGTCATGTTCTGGCAATATTCATGTTCCTAAAATAAAGGTAAAGGCCTTTTAACCAGGTAATATTCCGCCTTTCTGTCTTCTGAATCCAAATCCTTAAAGGAGTGATCCTGATGCGCTGTATAGGGTCTCTCAATGTTCTTTAGGGTCCTGTAAGTTTTGTTTTCTCTCTTTACCAGTGTAACGAGTGAATGTAGAAGTCAGTGGTATTGAGAGAGTGACAATACACTTTTCTCCACTAAGACCAAAGACATCCTCTTCCTTGTAAGAAGCAATTTAAAGAATTGGAAGAGTCATAGATACATGAACTGACGTTGTAAAAAGGGAGGACTAAGTGAACCTTTATAAAGCAGAGTGGAGGACGTTTTCTGTGCTCTACAAAATTTTGAAATGAGACAGTGCAAATGAACTTCAGTATAACTGTAAGAATATTTGAGTGCAGGTCCTTGAAAGAATTTTTAGATTGAAGCTCAGATATTGATAAATGATATGTCATTTTTAAAAACAACTCATTTCAGCAATTATTAATATATTCAATGTATTCATCTTTCTGCATATTGAATTTTTCTAGAATACCTTAGAAAGTAATAAACATTGTACTTATTTCTACATAGAGTTTATTGGCACTGATTTATTAGGAGCTGAAGAAAAAAATATTTTGTTATTCTTTCTTTTGTCTTTTTAATGGATTCAGATTTGTTGTGTGTGCAGGACTCAGTGTAGTCATCAGGCTAATCAACTAAGCCACATTATTTAAAAAGTTGACTATCCTATGTATTTAAACTGAATGTCAGAGGGGGCACAGTTAGAAGAAGCACTTAAAATTATGTTCTCTTTTGTGTAATTGTGGGTTTATGTACTTTAACACAGTTGCATAGTATTTTGATCCTTTTCCTTACAGACCAAAGACTGTTTATCAATGTTGGTTTGGCTTTTTTGAATTGATAAATCTAAATATCTGATTAATTATAACATTTTAATATTGCTTTTAATATTTTCTTGCCCACACTTAAACCTACTCCAACTGCAGGCTCTTTAAAACTAAAAGAAGGCGGGGACTTCCAGTCCTGTGATTAAAGAACTTTTTGTCTGCAAAAACAAGTAAACTGTAAAGAACAGTGTGACCATCAATTTGACAACTGTTAACTGTTGTCAGGGAACTTTCTTGGGTTTGTGATATTCCTCCAGTGAATACTTGGATTTTAATTGGGACTTTGTGGCTCTTGAAATGCTTAGTTTGGCATATGACTCCTAAGTTCAGGAATAATTGGCTGGTGTTTCTGCTATTTATCATGAGGCAGTGCAGATAAATGCTCCAATAGTTGCACTGATTTGAGTATGAAAAAATGTCAATGTCTTTTACTTTTCTGTTATTCTACAAATGTAAATCAAGTCTTGTATAAACTTTATATAACTTGGAACTTGAAAATATGGAAGCTAATGTTTTAATACCAAAACAAAGTCCTGTGCTATACCGAAGTCAGAATACTGGCAGGGAAATAAGTCTTTATCAGACATGAAATTAGTGATTAAAAATATTTCTGTACTGTAACCGCTTTAAATAATATGCCATCTAAGAATGTATTTTCTGTATAATAACTTCAAGAAAAAGTGCATGCAGGTAGATATTCAGGGCTTTCTGTGCTAGGAAGTTTAAACATACATCAGGTGTCAGAGCCTGTTGGAAAACTCTGTGTCATGCAATTCAGAGCAGACCTGGTAAATCTATTCATCATGAGCTGCAGACCACCACTGTGTTTGCACTGCAGAAAGCTAGCCTTTCTTTTCTGGATAATAAATGATCACAGAACTGGAAATGAGTCAGACCTTTCAGACCAGCCAAAGACAAACTATCTTTGATTCCAGTCCTCTTGATTCACCTGTGCATATTCCATGTATTACTCAGGTGCTAAGCAGAAGTGCTTTTTGTCTTTGAGGCTGAATGGCCCTTTAGTTTAAATTAGGGACGTTCACTGGTCTTCCCTGAGAAAGTAAAATAAATTTGCTAGTGGTTACTAGTTGTAAAAAGCTGTTAAAATACACAAGTTCTGCCTCATTTCCAGTGAAATGCTGTGACTTAAGAACACTCATTTATTGTTACACAGTATGCTGCCAGACAGTCCAGGTAGATGAAACCTGATTCTCTCTCTTATTGCTTTAAGCATTTCATTATCACTTGTGGGTTGTTTCGAAAGACAAGGAAAATATAAAACTCCTTGGAGTGAAGGAGTAACTTGCAGCTGAGATTTTTTTGGTGGGTTGTTGGAGTTTTTTGCAATAAATTGACTGCATTCGACCTTTGACTCGGGAGGACTTTATGGTTTTCTATTACTCAAGAAATGTTTCCATAATGACAGTGCTATGAGAGGTGAGGTGCTTAAAAGAAACTGTTATGTAATGAAACATGAAGAGACACACATGAAATACTAAAAGCTTGACTGGGCAAGTCAGCCTGTGTCAGCAGTAATGCTGAGAACATCTATCATTGCAGAAGCTGTGCCCAGTCTGTGATACCCTACTGCAAGCTAGGTATGTAGTCAGATTGCTGAAGTGAAGCCCTTTTCCACTGACCTGTTACAATGATATGAAGTGTTAAATGTATTTTTAGATAAGCCATCTTCTTTGCCATCTCTAGACAGCAAGCTGCTATTGATTGATTCCCGCCTTCACTTTCCCAAAGTATTTTTAGTGATTTGTTGTGAATAGTTGTATTAACTATATACCTTTGAATTGTGCTCTTTTATTGTTCTAATGATGACGTTAAAATTTAGACATTAACAAAGGTGTGAAATTTCAGAAGTCACAACTGTTCTTTTACTTCAATGTAGTTAAATAACTTTTCAATAGTCTTTTAATTCTTGGGAAGCTATGTCCATACTGAAACAGACCATAGAAAAGTTCACTTCATTTTGAATTGTACTTTTCTGGTATTCATGCCTGCCATCTCTTTAAGAGATGATGCTTTCATTTCCCAAGTTGCAACTGCTTTTAGGAAAGATTATAAATCCTTGCAGACATCTGCAATTTACTAGATTGCTGATTCTGATTAAAGGTCTCAACACTAGACATTGATTACCTTGTATGTTAGAAAAACAACTTACAAAAGGTAAGTGTATTTGAATAAGTATCACTGTTCATTGTTAAAGTTAGTACAAGTAAGTTCTGAAATTGACCTAGCTGAAAAGAGTAATTTTTAATTTACAACTTTCCTGGTCTCTTATGTTAGTGGTTTATATAATTATCAGCTTGTTAACAGGTTGTTGGGTTTTTCTTTCCTTTTTTTTTTTCTTTTTAAGAAGAATTAGGAAAATCTTGAAACAGCTGGTATCATAAATCCTCCCTTTTCCAACATGTTATTTTCTGTTTTAAATTGTATTAAATTCTGCAACACTTATTCCCAATATTGGAGTATACTTAAATTTTTTCACCCTTCTAACACAAAAGCAAATACTTATTGATTTTATCTTCATAGGAGACTTCTGAGGCAGAGAAGTTCTAGCTTAATTACACAGCCAAGGACCTACATCAGATAGACTGAGTGGCACACATAGGTCACACAGGAAGCCTGTGGTTGGGTTGAGGATTGACTCTGTCTAGTTGCATCTTTTGTTTACAGTGACACATGAAACCATTTGTTATTTTGATTTTCATTTCATGATTGTGATAGTTTGGGTTACTTATAAAGTAAATAAAACTTTAAATAAAGCTTTAGAGTAATCCCTAATCTTCAAAATTAAACCCAGAACAAGGGTGTCTTTTTCTATGTCTTTTTCTTTCTCGTTTTTCTAAGATTCAACTAAGAAATTTTTATATTTTAAATTTGTTTTCTTTTTCTTTTTTACTTTGTGTCTATGAACTTCCCACTTTAGCAGAGACAGGAGGTAAAAGAAGAAACTGCAATATCTTCAACCTAACACAACTTAGGACCGACAAGAAATCTCGCAAAAATTCTTGCCTCACAGTATTTTCAACTATGAGTCTTTTTAGTCAGGTATGAGAGAAAAGAGAAGCACAAGATGTGAGACTATGATCCCATGAAGCTTGGAGGATGGGACTGTCCCTTTCTAGCTCAAAAAATCTTGGTAGGGTTTGGATGTCAGGAACATGACCAGCCCTGCCACAACCATCCTATCCAAATGAGAAAGTGAAGGCAGCAGATGACCAACTGTGCGAAAACCTAAAACCACGTTGCTCTGCCCTCCACAGACCATTTTTATCCAACCATCTCCATTGCTTTAGGCACTTTATAAAGTAGTTCCACAGTTTTGGCTCTGTCCTCAGCCCTTAACATGGATGATTTAGACACGTTTTGAACATGGTCAAATTGCCATCACATGTTCAGGGAAAAACCCAAACTTTCTTCAAACAGATATGTCCTCACAGTGTTCATCTCAGAGGACTTTTGTGGTCTGTGCAAAAAAATACAGGTTGCAGATAATTCCATTTCCTTTGACACCAAATAGGTCTAATTCTGATGTCGGAGGGAAATATTTCTTTCTTTCTTCTGCTTGTTAGCAGGTGTACTTTTTCCAGTCTTTAAAAATTCCTAATTCATCTGTTCTTTCTAAAGTATTTCACAAAATACAGTGAGGGTAAAGAATAAGTCTGTGCTGAACTCTTCATTCTCCATCTTTAGGAAACAATTTGTTAGAGTAACTTCTGGAATGTCCTGTTCTTGTTTTAATAATTAATTTCTTGTAAAGAAGGCACAGAGAATTAAAATTACATTCCACACCCAGAGTTGTGAAAATCTTAACTGTCTCGCTTCTCTAGATGAAACAAATTGTTAGACCCAAAGTAACTCTTTAATTTAAAACATTTACTATTTATCTATCATTGGAAATGGCCCTTCATGTTATAATTTAAAAGTTGGCATAGTCCATTTTAAATGTCAGTCAATGTTGCAAATATTTTAGTGTTCTGTAAAGTCCATGTTCTAAAAAACCTAGGTTACAAAGTGGTGCATTCTAGGAGGGAATTTATAAATGTTTTTCCAAATCTTTTTTTAAAATTGCGTTGTTTGATCATGCCCTCTGATGTTTGCTTTCCAGCTTTGAATACTCTGGCAAGCACGTTGTAAGGACACTGTCTGAAAGTGCACACTGTAAGCACATACTGCTGACTGCTCACAGATTTTGAATTATAAATATTTGTTGCAAGTAGTTCTAATCGCAGAGTTTAGTATGAAAGGGAAGAGAATGAAGAAAAGTCTCACACACCAAGGACAAAATAGTACATCATATTATTTGCCACTTTTTAAAATTTCACAGTCACATGAAACTTGTGGTTCACCTCTACCTATGCTCAGTACTTAGCTCAGTAAAAAAGTTTTCAGTGCAAGGAGTTTGCTCAGTTCTGTTTCAAGCTGAGTATTTGCAATTTGTAATTAGGAAGCAAATGATACAAGGGATGTGCAAGAAAAAATACATACTTTTCACTAGGAAAATATGTATAGTACAGCTCATGTGACTATGACATCTGCAATGTTTATGAATTTCCTCTGTAGATGTGGTATACACTGTTTTAGTAAACATGTTACAGTGCATATGGAAAGGAACCTTTTATTTAAAACTCTATATCAAAACAAAACTGACTTGCTGTAAATATGGTTGAATGGAAATCCTGAAAAAAATTTTGCAGTTTTGTAGTAATTTCTGATTTCCACAGCATTTCGGTTTGGAGGTGTTTGTTGGTTGGCTATTTAGTTGTCTAAAATATTTCAAGATCGATTGTATGTTTACTACCAAAAATTCGTTATTAGTATTTTTCAAGTCTTCTGGTAGTAGAAAGCCATAGACTTCGTCTTTTAAGTCTACTGAAAAGTGCAATATAAGGTAGGATATTATGTGCCTTTTTTTGTTTTCTCTTAATGTGAAACTTAGTGGAATAAATCAGTTTTCAGATTGGAGCATTAATAACAAATAAATCTGTTTGCTTCACTGAAGGCAAGCAAGGGTGAAATGAGTTAATGTCAGGTAATGCAACACCGTGAAGGCATCTCACAGAAGTTCGTGTGCATATGCCTTGTTTCTTATGATAATAATTCTTTGTGGTGACCTGCTTTAGCGCGTGTTCCCACAGAATTTATAATTGCTGCAAAACTAATATGTATTACTCTGTGTTGCAAAAAACAACTTCATAAAAATGGCCATCCAAGGGAAATCTGTACTTGCTACATTTTTCTAAAAGTGCTCAATCTGTGGACAAGGATGAGGTGGTTATACAGAGTTTCAGCCAGTGTTTCAAATGCTGGAATAGAATAGAAAATTTTCTTGAGAATATGACTATTGAATGAATGCGAGTAGAAGATCATACCTTTAATTGTTTCAGTAAGAGGTATTAGTTTTCTTTGAAAATCTGTTTTAATAGTCAGTAACCAAATTGCTATTCCCAAAATATTTTTCCTCTCTTGTCACATTAAACTAAGTGGAATGGAGTTTCATCATATGTCTCCAACTCCTCACTGTGTTTCTGCTGCACTGGAAAGGTTGGGGAAAGTGTTAGCATTGGCTTGATTTGAGTTTTGACACTAACATCCTGAAGCAAAGCTTGGTCCTAAATCACAGGTGCTAATGTAGTGAAAAGTTTTGGCAAAATTTCAGTTAAATATTTACCTGCTCCTATGTTAAAATTTATCTGAGAAAATACAGTTTTACTTGAGATTGTACAATTGAGGGGTCTAATCCATGCATATATTTAGCGTGAATTATTAACTCAGTGATTTATACTTCATAGTGTAGATGCTTTTTAGTGTCTCAGAAGCACCACATGTGTAGCCTTACTCCATCAGTACAAAACCAAGATGGTGTGTTCACACCAGAACACAAAAGAAAGGTTGGCTGCACAGCATCTTTTGTTTCTTTGTTCTATGTGTTGTCTACACTGCCAGTCAGCCCCTCCATCTTCGGCTTTTCTCCTACATCCCATGCTCTTAAATATGCAATGTTTACATTCAGATTTAAAATGTAATAGCCAACATTGCAAGGAAACAATTAAAAGATATGTTCAGATCCAAAGGCTCGGTAGGTCTGCCTTTAAAATACTCAGAGGACCTATGTGAGCAATAGATCCAGTTCTCATGTTTGCATGTCTCTTTCAGGAAATCCATATAAAATCTGGAGCATATTTTAATGTTGTTAAAACTGTAACTTAAAAAGTAATCCTGGGTACACTCTTCTACTACCTTTATCCGCTAGGTGACAGCACAGCTCTTTTACCTTTTTTATTATTATCCCTAGGTGTTTTTTTAAAAAGTGGTTCAGCATGAACTTTTAAGAATGTGTTCTTTCCAAGTGAAAAGCATGTGCTGTGCTGCTTCTTTTAATGAGTTAAATTTTTATATGGTAAGGAAATTTTTCTTAGTATAGTTGCTTTAGTTAATGCAAATAAAATTCTTTATCATTGAGCAGAGTTGTTTAACAGTGAAAGATGATTCAGAGTGGCTTAATTGTGGTCTGATAAATAGCTATGAAAAAGCAAATCCTGGAAATAACTGGGGGAAAAAAGCAGTTTTCAACCCCAAGGTAAGATATGGAGAACAATTATACTTTTGACTATACTATTGGTCTTTAAAAAGAGCTTAAATTAATAAAGCTTTCTTCTTAATAAATAATAGATTTTGCAGTGCAGTAAACCTTGTTTATATGACTTGTTATAGTGATTTAATTAGATATACACTACTTTCAGTGCTGTATTTTATAATGCAGTTGTCTTCTACTCTAATAGTTACTTCCAATTTTCTGTAAATTCTTGAGAAGCCCAAGCACTGGGAAGAAAACAGAAGATAAAATTTATGGAATTATATTTCCATGCAAAAGTGCATGCATTTTGAAAACTGATCCTGGCTAAAATTTATTTCACTGCTGTTCTGTGCTTGGGTCAAGTTATGTCTCCAAGTGTCCATAGACAAGTTTCATCAGCCAATGACCTGTGCAAGATTAAATGTACAGTAAATACTAATTTTTCTACATATATATATGTATGTATGTATGTATGTATGTATAAAATAAACATATATCTACAAGAAATATACAAGTACTAAAAATCATAATTTTTCCGATTTAGAGAATTTATATGTTTCTGAAAGCCAAGTGCAAGTATTAAAAAGGCCAAGAGTGCCACATTTTGTGTTTTTAATAAACTTTTAAAAAATATATTTGATGATAATAATTTGTTTGGATAGGATGAGATTATTTTATTTTACAGTGCCAAGTTGCTTATTGTTCAATGGTGGAATAATTGCATTTTCTGACTAAATTGTCTTGATTCTTAGTAAAGAAAACAAATTTGTTACATGGCAGAACTGTTTCCTTCTATCATTCTCCTGCTGCATTCTGTGAATAAGTCTTTAAAATGAATACCTAAATTTATACAGTAGGCAGATTAAATAAGCAAAATTAATATTGCACAATAATAAAACATGCTAGTCAAAAAGTAAAATTAAATAACTTTACTGATTTGATGTCTTACCCAGCATCTTCAGTATAAACCTTATAGAAAGCTGGATTTTAAATATTTAGGAAAAACAGACTTTTAATAATTCATAAAACATCATTCCTATAAATAAATTTCAGTATGTTTTACTGTGCTAATTGCCAGCTGAAATTTTGACAAGATTTATGCTCTGGTTACTAACCTTCTTCCCCAAAACAGTGCAAGTTTGAATAGAATTTGGCCCATTTATGTTTAATAGCTGAGGACTGTGTAAGGCTTACACATTTAAAATTTATGATAGAGCAATACAAAGGATTGCTTTGTACATTGACTTAGGATTTCTGGGGACATTAAAGGCTGGTTTATTTCAGACCTTCTAGTAAAATTCTGTGGTTCACCTTTGAGACATCATTTTATATACATGTATATAACTGTTATTTTTTTGTCTTATTACGGCATGGAGTATGAATGTTTCATTTAAAAGAAAGAGTTCCTCCCTGAATTCCATAATTCTCCTGTTTTTTTCTCAGAGAGTAAAGATCAAATACATTTTACTACATAGTCAACTGCATTTCCATTATAATAATTTTCTTTTAGGCATACAACAAAACCAAAATATATGCATCCTCTGGCTGAACTGCATAAGAAGCACTTCTGTACCTTTCAATTTAACTGCAAAACAGTTAAATGAGAAAGTTCTCATACCTGATTTTAAGCAATTGTGTGGATAACAGACACTACATAAAGAAGTGGCCAAGTTCTTAACTGAGAAAGAAGAGATTGCAAACAAAATATATTTCTAAAAATGTTGCATTTTTCTAAAATTAATTTAGGAATCAAAATAGCAACTCTATCCATAACTTTATAGTTAAGAATGTGTAACTTCCATAATAAACTTGTGTTTATGACTGTACTCCAACATTTGAAAATTAACTAGAGAAGCTATGAGGTGTTTTTGTGGCAGTGGCTTGTTAAACTATGTATTTGAAAAAAATAGTTCTGGTTTTTTGGGGTGTACATACATAGAAATTAGTGGTTTTCAGACACATTTCTCTTGATTTGTAAATCAAAGAATATTTTATCTTTCCAGATAAAATTTTAAAAACAAGTAGTTCTTAAAATTATCAGTGCTAACAAAATAGAATCTTTATTTTTGGAAATAGCTACTCTCGGAGAATGCTTTTCCCAAAGCAAACTTTTCTGAGCTCTATCATGCCATTAGTTTCTAAGCAGAACAGAAGTTAACTAAAAATTTCTTTTTAAGGGTGGCTGATACAGTACAGCTTCATGTACCAACACTCTGGGCCTGTTTCTTACCTTTCTCATATTACACTAATGACTTCAGTTAAGTTGCCTGTGATTTATAGTAGTCCAAGAGAAACATCAGGTCAGTCATGCTTTTAGCAGCTCTTTCTGCAAAATAGGATGTGAAACAATGCCTTCACTGCTAAAGTCTGGTCATCTCTATTCCGTGTTTCACAGGAAAAATTGATGGCTTGATTCTGAACTTGCTGAAATCTTTAAAAGCCAGGCTTTTCTGTCAACTTCAGCAGGTGTCGAGTCAAGCCCTTTGTTCTGATCCTGCAAGGATTTATGTGCACACTGCTGTATATCCATTAATTTCACATAACCAAAGTCATTGCTGATTTGAGGTGCCTGACTTTTAACAGTATTTATGTTTTTACTTGCAAAAATATGGTTCCATTATAAGCTGTTGTTCTGACATTCACAATCAAGGCTTAAAAGCTATTTTTCATTCTTTGCAATTTTTAGTGGTTATTTTGTCTTTGATTTTGTCTTTGCAAAAACAATGGATGCATTTAGAAACATGCAAAAGAAAAGGTTCTGTTAGAGTCTGGAAGGTGGAAGCTGAGGAAGGTGAAGGTGGAAGCTGAGGAGTAAAACATATTGGTGTTCATAGAGGGTATAAAAAATGAAATAGTAAGATTAAAACAAAATGTAGTAGGTGGAAAATGCAGATGGCTGCAGTTCTTCCAGCAGCAACACTTACCTCTGCTGTTGGAATGATTGAGAACCTCATTATATTGGAAGTATTTATCCTTCTGACACCAGAAGAGATATCTTCTGGGAGAGCAAGTTGCATTTTGCAGCAGAACGCTGGGGCACAGACTCTATGAGTTATCTGCACTATTTCTGAGTTCTCCAAGACTGCATTAGCCTTTGCTCTATATGTAAGCCACTGCACCATCTGCCATCCTTTAGCTGAATAGCATCTTAGTTTCTTGCTTCTAGCATATAATTATATTAAGATTCTGACATCTTTTTTGCAGCACAGGCAAGAAGGCAAGTTTTTCTCCCATTTTAAGCAGCAAAAATTAACATAAAAGTGACATTTATTTTTATTAGTCTCATTTGAAGTAATTTATAAAAATGCATTAATTAGCTGAACAATTAATTCCTCAGTCCTTTCTTCTTTATCCTTTAAGGTGCTCTGTCTGTGGTTCCTAAGTTCCTGATGCCATCCTGTAACCTTACTAGCTTTTCCCATGTGCTCTTACGTTTGGGCAAAGGCAGTATGAGCTGTGGCTAGTTTGGTGCATTGACTATATAAATTCTTGCAGCTGGCTATGGGGCTCTTGCCACATAATTCCTAATCATGTTTTACTGTTGATAAAAGCTGTTAGGACTATTAGACTAAGAAAGTGTCTAGTTTGACTTCCCAGCAGCTAATTTATTTTTAAAATAATCAAATAAATAGAAGAGTCCTGTCTGTTTAAGACAGCTATTGCTCTGGCATATATAATTGAAAATGGCCAGTGAATTCAAGGTGTTCGGAATAGCTGAGGTTGGAAGGTGTCTCTGGAGACTGTATAGTGCAACCTCCTGCTTAAAACACAGCCAGCTAGAATAGATTGCCCAGGGCCATGCCCAATTAGGTTTGGGGTATCTCTGAGGACAATGTCTCCACAACATCTGTGGGCAATCTGTTCAGTCTCACCATTACAGAATACTCTTATGTGAAGCAGAAGTTCCTGCATTTCAGTTTTCCCCCCTTGCCTCTTGTCCTGTCAGCTGGGTACCACTGACAAAGGGCAACCTCCTGCCCCATGAGGTATTTATACACAGGGATAAGATGCCCCTGAGCCTTCTCTTCACCAGGCTGAACAGTGCCAGCCTCTTCAGGAACACACATGAGGAGCTCCAGTCCCTTAATAACCTTCAGGGCTCTTCGTTGTACTCATCCCAGTTTCTCTCTGTTCTGGACTCTTCAAATACAAGACCACGCATGTTCTCTGTACCTGTTCTTACAGTTCAGAACTGTTGAATGTATTTAAGCTTTACTTAGTAGCACTAAGAGTAATTATTTTTTGTACATCAACTCAAAAATTATTAAGAGTATATTTGATTTGATTTTTACCTGTCCATAAAATACTAAAATTTGCAGATACTAAGGAAGGAATACTAGCCCATACTGTAAGCAGAATACCCTTCTGGTTATACAAAGGAACAGCATGTTTTCTGTCACTAATAGTATTATTTATTGTTCTGGATATGTGAATTTGGATAAAAGAATTTGCTATGTTGAAGAAGAATAGTGTTGGAATCCAGTCTTCTGATTATACCTGAAATTTTAATGAGTTTTTTTCAGGCTACTGATTTCCCTTTCACACAGAGAGGGAATGCTACGACTGTTTGACGTTTCAAACTTTCTGAATACATAATTTCGCTGTGTTGTGAGTGCAGAAATAGAACAATATAAGTAGTATATTTGACTATATAAAATACAGTTATAACTTTGACTACATTTAACTACGAACCTAAATTCATGTATAATATACATGATACATATATCTATGAAAGAATATATAAATATAGAACTGACTTGTAAAAATGTTTTAATCCTCCCCTTTTGATTCCATTGGGCTCTCAGACATAACTGATTTTCAGAGATTCCATATTATTCTTCAGCTGTCCACTGTGTCATTCTGCAGAATGTTCTGTAGCAGAACATTTTTTCTGATCTGAATAGTTTAGATGGGAAGAGCAAAGGACAAATGTAATGACTATGAATGGTGCTCGTTTATAGATTTTTATGTTGCGTGTGTTCTAGTAAGTGTGACACGATTTGCACCTTACCCAATTTGATTTTTTACATCAGTATTTGTATTCCACCTTTGGGTTACCTATCTCTTAGCTAGAGAAACGTGGTGCATTCAAGTACAAAAGTGTCAAGTATAAGAAAAGCATAGAAAACAGTCTTAGCAAAATCTTAGGAAAGTCAGGCAGACTGGAGGGAAAGAGAACAATGCTAACCTACCAAGAAAATAATCTCCGAGGATTTCTCTAGTTGTAGAGATGCTTTAATTTTGAAATTTTACATGGGTCACCAGCCTGTGTTGCAACACAACCTCTGAACCTACAACTGCTGTGGTTATTATTTATTTCATATGCTGCAATTTGTTTATGGAATAGTGTATTTGCCAACTGCAATAATCATAATGAACTGTGCCCTAAATGGCAATTTATTACAAGTTCCCCTCTGAAAAGAATATTATTTTTTTTAAAAGTTATCTTCTGTAAGATACTTGTCTGTCAGGATTCTTGCGGATCAATATACTTTGAAATGCAAGTAACAATGGAAGAATTCTCTTCAGTCAGAAACATTTTTGGGGAACCTGCAGTTAGTGACCTAAATTGAAAAGCATAATTATGAGCTTTAATTAATATTTAGCTAGTTTAATAGAAGAAAAGACAAATACTAATTTTCAATTAATTACTGATTCTCAAAGTGGAAATAGGAAAGAAGTTTTTTAAACAATCTATATATGTACATATTCATTATTCTTGTAGTGTATCAAATTACTTCCTCATCCAGCAAAATTACAGCATTTTCCTGTAAACTTGTTACTAATTTTTTTTCTGGATATGCATATAACTTAAAGGCCCAAGTACTTAGGTTGGGCCAGGTTTTCAGGAGACCAGTGCCTTTGAGTTTGCTCAAATGAGGGTTGCTTTCTTCTAATCCCCTTTGTTCCTACCTTCTCAAGTAATATAAGCAATTAACACACAGGAAATGGATTTAAAAACTTTATTTGAGTGATAATACTGAGTACTACAGCTTAAAGAGAGTACCTGCCATTAAATGGCTCAGAAACAGTAAGAAAGGAGCAAGACAAACTTAAGGGAGTAGTCAGTGGAGAACAGATAGAAACATTTTCAGTAGAAAAGCATTTTACACCATGTACCCTACTTTAAAATTCCCAGTGAGATTAAATCAAAGCTTCAGTTTTCCTTCTTCCCTTTTCAGGGGGTTCATGAGTGGTAGAAAAAAAAGTTTAACTAAAAAATCTTCACATTGTATTGTTGAAGTGCTTTGGCTAATTATTTGAATCCAGGTGATTCTCATGCTTAGTTACCATATAGAGTCTAAGAATTTATTAAGGCAATATATATAGAAGTTAATAGTTTTTACATGTTTATGTGCAACCTAAGTAAACAATGTATATTTTGCTCGTTTTACAGATCTGTGATACTGTTTGAAGTTCAGTATTTCCCCAGTTTTCATCAGAGTCAATTATGTTTATTTGTATGTTGGAGGAAAACTGTTGTGGTTCTGTCTTCTTTCAGAATCTTTCTTGCTGCATTACTTCTCAATTTCTTCTTAAGTTGAGAAAGAGATGAGTGCTACCCAACATTTTTCAGAGCTATGAATTTTGTTCAACAATATACACAGGGTTTGATTTTAAAACTTGCATTTATTTTTTACTTTTTTCAATAAGTTTAATGGATCTGTTCCATTAAAAACATGGCTACAGAATGTCTATACATTAGGGAGATTTCATATGGTTCTTGTTGCACCTGAAAAAATAGTTTCACTTTCAGCACTAAATAGAGAGAGAAGAGCATCAATGCTCATGGTTTTACAATTTAACGTACCAGGTGAGAGCTACTCTTCAGAATGGTTGTCATGCTCATTTCAAAAAAATACAGAAACATGTGGGCTTTCTAGAGTTGAGCAGTCAGTGCTGGCTAAGTGCCAGCATAAGTAAAATATGTAGAAATGTAATGGCCCAGAGCAAGCTAATGAATGACAGTGGCGCACATGATCTTCAGGGAACAACAAGAATATGCAGGTCTTAAATACTTATTTGTGCTTTTGGAGAACGTGTAATATATTTTGTAATGTCTTTCAGAAAAAAAAGAAGTGCCTTCAGCTGGAAACAAATATGATTTAAGTGAAAAGAAAGCAGTAAGGCATAAGATGTAAAATTGGAAAATACTGTTTATTCAGAAGTAACAGCATTAGTAAATCAACACTGTGAGTTATTATGGTTCCTACTGCTAAGCTGTGCATGTACCAATACAGTCTGATTCATTGTTCACAAAAAATGGCAAGATACAACAGGTGGATGGCAGTGATAAATTTAAATGCAGAGAAAGGGAAATGAATAGGCAGTTATGAAATTGTGGTGCCATGTGTGCAAAGTCTGAGTACAGCTGTAGCAATCTAAATTCTGCAGTTGACCTGGGTTAAATTGTCATTGCTGAAGTCTTACCCTTTCTGCTGCCATTGTAAAATGTATGCATTGCCAGATTCCTTGGATAATCGCTGCTGTGCAATCTCGGATAAAAGTTCAGACAAGAAGTCGTTGAGAACAGCCCTGTGGAGAAGGACTTGGGGATTCCCGTGGGTGAAAACTGGACATGATCCAGCAGTGTGCACTTGCAGACCAGAGGGACAGTTGTGTCCTGGGCTGCATCAGAAGCAGTGGGAGCAGCAGGAGGTGATTCTCCCCCTCAGTTCTGCCCTCCCGAGACCCCACCTGGAATGCTGTGTCCAGGTCTGGAGTTTTCAGCAGAAGAAAGATGTAGATCTGTTAGAAGAAGGGCATGAAGATGATTAGGGGCTGGAGTACCTCTCCAGTATACAAAGATGGGTTGAGAGAACTGGAATTTTTCGGCATGGAGAAGAGAAGGGTCTGGGTAAACCTCATTGTGGCCTTCCAGTACCATACGGGGACTCATAAGAAGGAGGGAGGGGGGCTTTTTATACGGACAGATAGTGACAGGACAAGGGGCAATGGATTTAAAGTGAAAAAGGGCAAGTTTCAGTTAGATGTTAGGAAGAAATTCTTTGCTCAGAGGCTGGTGAGGCAGCAAATCAGGTTGTCCAGAGGGGCTGTGGATGCTCCATTCCTGGAAGTGGTCAAAGCCAGGCTGGATGGGGTCCTGAGCAAACTGATCTAGGGCGTGGTGTCCTTGCCCATGGAAGGGGGATTGGAGCTAAATGACCTTTAAGGTCCCTTCCAACCCAAACCATTCTATGATTGTATGATTTGTGCAGGAATATTGTTTTGATTAATGTATATATTCTATGCACATATCTGCTGTATAGCACAGGTTCAACATTTCTCTACAGAGATACAAAACTTGACATCTGAACTGTGACTCTAAAGATGATGGTGATGTCCATGGCAAATCACTATTCAAAGACTATTTAATGAGAAAATGTCCTGATGGTTTAGCTTACAAGAGAGGGGAAAGAACCCTTTGTAGTTGTGATAGCACTTGAGAATGTTGAACTTTGAACAACACACTGTATTGAAGTTAAAAGAAAGGTTGTTGTTTACTGTACTTTTAGTTTCTTTACTTCTTCAGAATTCACACTAATTTTAAAGTGACAGCGGGTGATTGTTTATCTGAGAAGGTGTGCTTTGGTACCAAATTAAGTGGGTGAATGCTATTGTTTGAAACAGACTGTAATAGTTCAGAAAAGTGTGTTGCTTTCTCCAGAACAGTTTTCCATTTAAAAACTATTTTTTTCCATACATTTGTAGTCAGAATTGGGTTGCTTTCCAGTACAGGCTTCTACAATGATTATAGTCAGGTGCAGAGGCACCAGCCATTATTTTGGAGGAAAACAGTGAAGTTTTCTTTATTAGGTCTCATGGTAGGAAACCAAATAAAAGTTGCAATCTAGACGATTTATGAATTAAGGACCCTGCAGCATACACAAAGTGTTTATTCATGTACTTATACATATACCATAAAAATGGTGGTAATTAGCTGCACAGATGATACCCTCTCTAGTTTAAGTATCAAGTTTCAATTCTCTCCTGCAGCTCAGTAGTGCAGGACTGCTGTCTCACAGACTTTCCTAGTGGAATAGTTCCACAGTGCAGGGCTCCTAGAGGTGGTCTTCTAAATTACTTTTATGGTTTCTGCAAGAATGAATTCTCGGAATTAACATTGAGTGAACAGACTAATTTTATACTCATAGGCCCTCCAAGATAGGAATGTCTAACCTACAAATTAAACATTATTGGATCATGGAATGGCTGGGGTTGGAAGGAACCTTAAAGATCATCTAGTTCTAACCCCGCTGCCATGGCCAAGGACACCTTCCACTAGATCAGGTAGCTTACTCAAAGTCTTTACAGCATTAAGTTGTGAGTGTGAAATATAAGGATTAGATATTAGAAACTGAGTGTTTTCTGTGCCTGCTAATTTCAGAGTTTTTAGCTGTCATCTCCTGCTTTTTCAAGTCTCACAGAATTTTCACATGTTTTGTAACTTACTTAATGTATAAATTTCTCTTTATCTGGATCTGTCATGCCAGATACAGACAAAAGGGGAGGATGAAAAATGATGAATATTTATTGCATACAGAGAAGACAGGGATTTGGTAATTAAAGCCAAACAGAACTCCAAGCTTTAAGTTATGTGTTTGCCCTAATTGAAATGTAAGATTTGCTCTGTTATAGTGAGGCTGGCAAAAACTTTTTTTTCAGTGAGTTAGGACACTAAGGTTGATACAAGTCAAAAGGGCCTATGTATCCCACAATTAATTACATCTCAATAAATGACTCTTAGTTTGTTTTAAGGAGTTCTTTAAGTAATATCTAACTTTTAGAACCAATAAAATAGAATAGGAGCAAATATATTGTAGGCCTTATTTTATTTAAGCAAGTGAAAGACTATTCCCATGAGTAACAGGATTTAATCTGCTCTCAAAGTAATCTGCATGTCTTTGTTCTCTCAATTTTTACATTAACTAATTGTACATTAATGAGATGCCTTGCTCTGTGTACAAGGGGAGGACAGTGGCTTTTGCATACTCTGACTTTAATATGTTTAACACAGTCTCCTGTAGTCTCGTTGTCACAATGTTGGTGAGGTGTGACCTGGATCAGTGGTCACGAAGTGGGGAATTGACTGGACTGCTGGTCTGTAGGAGTTGTGATCAGTGGTGTGATGTTCAGCTGGCAGCCAGTAACCATTGATGTTGCTCGGGAAGCAATACTGGGAACAGCAGTGTTCAGGCTGGATAGTGGGATGAAGGCTATTCTCAGCAGGTTTGTGGATAGCACCAGAGTGAAGCAGACCAGGATTTTCTAATGTTAGACTGAATGGAGGTCCCTCCCAAGCTAAATTATACCATGATTTCATGCAAAATAAAAATAACCAGTGGAGTGGTGCACAAAAGCCCATGTTCAAGAAAAGAGCTTAACAACTTAAAATTTATATTGCTAATAGTTGTTATCAGTAGCTGCAGCAAGAATGCTCTGTGTTACAGACTGACTTTTCAGTGTTGCAGTTTCACACTTGTGCTGAAGGACAGTCAATGAGCAAGTGTCTGTTTAAAGCAGTTTCTGAAACTGCTGCTCTGGTGCTGTCTTCGTCTGTAGAAAGCTTCCAGTTTCTACATAGCAAAATGTGGACCTTGAGAATCTCACTTCAACCTCAGTGTTGGTGTTCACCCCAGTTCACTACATGCAGTTCTATATGTGGCTTTTGACCAAAACTGCTCCGCTGGTTTCTTCTGTGAGATTTCATGTGCAAACACTGTCTGGCATTACTGAATTCTATATTCTTTTTTCAAGTCCCAGAATTCTCCCATGCCTTCCTCCTGTTACAGCCTCTTGCTGTCATAATTTAGCTTTTCCTTCCCCCATTCCCTGTAAAGGGAGGCCAGTCTTTGGACTTCGAAGTCTACATACGGCCAACACCATGTGTGGCTGAGTGCCAGAAGTTGCAAAGAACTGTGAAAGCAGGGAACTCTGAGACAAATATCAGATATAGATGATAACAGTGGCTTCCTGACACTACAAAACTCCACTGCATTATGGAACTCTGCTCTAATCCGACCTCAGTCTCACCCAGCAGTCCATGTTGAACCCATGGTGCTGTGCTACTGACAGTGGTGTAGATGAGCTGCACAGTACCTCAGAATCTATATTGTGTCTTCTTTTTTCTTTGATATCACATCAAAACTGATCAGATAATTAACTGTAAATCAGAGTAGGCTATGTTCTCTGGCATTTCATAAAAATAAACAAACTTATTTTTCCCTCTTTCACAAAATCCCCTTTTTAGTGAAAGCTGTCTACTCTGCTGTCAGTTCACCAAGCATTCAACAAACCCTAACATGCAAAAGGAGTCCAAATGAAAGGATAAGACAAAGTCTGGTTTTAACTACAAGTGTATGTAATGTAGGTATTTTGGGGCCTCAGCATTAATTGCTTAATCTTGTCACTCTTTTGTGTTGTGTTAAATTATTTCCAAATATGGACATAAAAAGGTAGCAAAAAGGAATTAAATTAATTAGTTGAGTGTATTAGTCACAGTCCTCTAATAATAATGTAAAATGCAAATGCTGTATCTTTAGGAACTGTGCAGGAAATTTTCTTCTTTGATGTCATAATACAGAAGAAGCATATGTCAGCATTTGCCTTCTGCAAGCACTCAAACTGGTTTTGATTCTCACAGGGTGGTTTTTGCAGGTCTACTTATTCCTAACTTTCACAATTTGAGGACAACACTTGAACTTGCTAGTATACAGGAACTCTGATTTTCCTGTTGGCTTGTTTGTTTGTTTGTTTTAATTATTGCGAGAGGAGGATGGACTGATGATGTGGAGAGGAGAGGTTTAAACAATGAAGAATTGACTTTGAAGTGCACATTTCAGGATATCCACTGTTTGGATTCCAGAAACTTGGATCTGTAGAATACTTTTCAGATGCTGATTGCATTACCCTGCTTGGCTCTAACACACATATTTTTGCAAAGGAAGTACGGACATAATTAAGGGATATAGAGTTTCTTTATTAGCATCAACAGTAGTGTGGCCCACTACACCATGGCAGAGGCATTTTATTCAGGTGACGAACACCCTCTAAAGATGCTGTAGCTACATTGAGAATTATAGTTATCCTTTTTTACTTGACATGTAGCTGACCACTGTCTGGGGTTAGAGCTTGCATTAAAGAAAAAAAAGGGCATTATAGAATTCTTGCTGTTTGGTGGATTCATTTTGTTCTGAAAAAAGAAAATCTCATTTTAAAACGCTTAGTGGAGAAAATGCTTCTGTGAGAAAGGATCCTTAAGAATTCAGTTACATACACAGTTACTGACCAATAAAAAATAATAAAAATTTTGGTATTTTCCCAAAGGAAGAAGTTGAAAATTTCTGTCATTACAGTCAGTGGTGGTGAGTCCTCATACTTTTAGTGGAAAAATATTCCTTCTTAACTGGTGGTATGTATTTTTTTAAGACATTTATCTCTTTTCAGGTTCAGTGTTATCAGCCTCTGTGCTCTGTTGGAGGATTATTGCTCTATCCTCGTGTTAAATAGGGCTACACCTTTTTCCCTTTTACTTCTTCTTTGAGTTTTTGTTTTGTTTTGTTTTGTTTTAATGCTGGCAAGCTGCTGATGTAGTTAAGTTTTGGAAAGAAGAGAGGGTGTGGGCCCCTGAAAATGTTAAAGACAGGTTAATTCTAAACGTGGCTTTGCATGTTGACATTTCCCAGTTAACAATCAGCTTCATAGTGGATTTCTCTTGAATCTTTGCCATGATATACTGCCAGAAAGTGGGAGTGGTGAAAAATACTGGGAAGACCAGTGACTCCTAAAATAACACAAAATAGTCGTGCTGTCATCACCTGTTGCCACAACATAGAATTCAAGAAAAAATGCATGCAGTAGAAGACCTTAGAATATTTGACAGCATTGTGTGTAGAGGTCACATTCAAGAAAATAATTTATATTTTTTTGTTCTATCCACAGACACTTGGTAATTGGTCATTGTGTTTTAGCTGACCTCGCACCAAGAATCTAATTCCTTCTAATATTCACCTAGACTTTCCTGAAATGTTAAGAAACTGTATCCATTTTAATAAGCAGGAAATTTAATCCTGAATATCTCGTTATACAAAGCAGTTGGTTTAGGCCTCATCTTGTAATTGGGATGAATTTTGGTATTTTAATCCTTTAGCAAGTGTTAATATTGATGGGACATTGGAGAAGAAAAGGAAAGATGCACCTAGATTTTGATCTCTGCAGAATTATGCTTACTGTAGTACTACTTTGCTTAAATATACAAAGTTTGAATATATTCTTCTTAAGAGATCTTTTGGAATTTGACCCTGTTTCTATTATAGAAAAAAAAAAAAAGTTAAAACTTCAGTGGAAATTTTGGACAGCAGCAAATCAAAGATGCGTTTTTGGGGTTTTCTGTGCTGCAAAAATATTCAATTTCTAATTACCTGTGTAAAGTACCTGAGGAAATAGCTGAGTACTGCCTGCAAATAAGTACAAATTTTTTAATGAAAACCCAGATCTTAAACTAGCACTTCATCAACCTGCTTTTGACAGTAATGTGCCATTTTCTCAATGTATAATGTTGTAACTACTGGAACAGGCAAAAAAACCCCAACAAAAATGCATTTAAAAATCTCAGGAATATTCAAACACCGGGTGAAAATCTAAATTTTTGTAGCCTTAATGTTTGCTTTTCTAAAAAAAAATAAATATTATTTTAGATGTGTAAAAGATTGAGAATCTCTATTGTGAAAATGTTTTAGTAGTGTAAATTATAGCAGTTGAAATAGGAAGAAACATTGTCCTAAATTTGCTTTTAAGTAGTATACATTGTTAAACAGTAAAGAGTCTGTAAGGAAATTTTTCAGTAGCCATCTGGAATGGACCTAGAACATTTGTACAACGTTAGTTTACCTATATTTTTTTGATTGTAAATCTTCCCAATAGTTAGGGAACTAAAGATAGTTGAGATTTTAATAAAAATGTTATAAAGTCTTATTAGCCATGGAGTTGCTTCACAGCAAATAGAAAAAAATCACAGATTGTTCAGTTTATATTGCAGCAACTAGTGGAGAGTTTGGAAAAAGCTGTTCATCTATCTTGATGGGAACCAAAACTTTCTCAGAAGTCATTCAAATACAGGTTAGCAAAGAGTGCTAGAAAGCCACTTTGCAAAACTGAAATGAACACAATTTGATATGTTAAGGTGCAGCAATTATTCAAATTTACATGTCATTATAAACTAAATCTGAAATTTTTGCTTTTTTGTGGTCAATTGTCTCATTTTCCAGGCAATGGCCATCCAATACTGAGCCTTCCCCTGATGGCAAGTTAGCTATTATTTTTGCCAAGTTTTGTGTATTTCATATAAAATCACTGATTTGAAACGTATCTTTATAGTCATAAGTAGTGTTTTACAGCATATACACTTTATTTTGGCATATATTTTGTCTAAAATATTATTCATAGATCTTGAACAAAAGGAAGTTTGCAAACAGGAATTACTCTTCTTTGATTCTTCTGAAATGTTTCTGCTCATGAAAGCAGGAAATTGAAGCCATTGAAATTTAGTGAAGAAAACAAGTGAGGCCTTACCCTAGGATAGCTGTTTACGTTGTGACTGCATGGTTTCCCCAGAGTAAGAGACTTCGCAATACATTTTTGCACTTCTGCTTAGTCATGGTATTGTTCACTTCAGCAGCTGTTCCAAAGCAGAGTGCTCTAAGAGTCTCAAACAGTAGTTGTTCAATGTCTCGCATGTATATTTTTGACAAAATTTTTATGGATTTTTTAACTGTTTAGGTATTTTTACCTTGAAGAATTATTTTTTCTGTTTCAGAAGAAAAAGAAGGTTTTGCTCTGTATTATATAAAAGCTTTGTAATGGTAATATTTTAGGAACATTCCTATTTCTGCAGTTAGGTTTGACTTTGGGAAAGCTGTTTCTTGGACAATTTTTGCATCCCAGGAGTGTCCCAGTCAAGGGTGGTGTATTTTCAGTGTAACATGGACTAGTGCATAGAAAATTACCATCATCTATATTACACGTTCAGCATTACTATGGGTATTTCTATTTGCTTTCTTCACCTGAGCTGAAACTGGGACTGTCTTTTCAGTATTCATACATCTAGATACTTCACTATGTATTTATATTGGTGGTAAAAAAGATGGAAAAAATACACATCTTGTTAATTATTGTTCAGTTACTCTTATCTTTAGGGGGACAAAAGTAGTCATGTTTAACTGGCTTTTAGGTACCCTAATTTAATTTATTTATGCGTGTTTCTCCTTTAGTTATATATGGAAATATATTTGACTCCTGGTTTAAATCAAATCTTTTAAATGAAAGATGAAAGATGCATGCCTTTGTAATAAGTGATGAGTAAGGGTAACTGTCAGCTCTACACTGGGTCAAGCTCTGTGTACAATACATGTACACTATGTACCAGAAAAGAACTTTGTGAGAGTAAAGTTGAGGTGTAACAGTAATCCCTCAAGGTTCATAGTCTTGGGGAGAAAGTTACTTCTGCATATTGCAAAAGTCTTGTGGTAGAGACTTTTCTTGAAAAATAAGGCTTCCAGCCACACCTGCTGGCTAGCTAATATAGATTCACTGAGGCAGGTTATTCGGTTGTTTATGTACCTCACCACAAATGGCTTTGAAGGTGTGCTAACTTGTTTGGAGATGTGATTAACTAAAACTTTCCTAGGGAAGTCTGAAAGGTTGGAATTCTGAAAAAAAAAGTGAAGATTATAAATTGGTTTTACATACAGAGAAAGACAAAAAGGGATAGTTTAGACAACAATCAATTTTTTAAACCCTTCTACTTTATATATATATTTTATATATTTTTCTTTTCTTAGTTAATCCTTTTAAAAAGGATCTAACCCAAAAACCAGGTAATTTGAAGGTGTCCATCTCAGTGGGTTAATATAATAACCTGTGTGATCAAGTACCGATAACTTGAGTCATTTAGCATACGCTCCAGCTGCTGTTTTAAGCAGCTTTTTTTTATTCCATAAGTTTAAAAAAATGCCTTAGTTTGATGATACAAGCTTTCAGTGCTCCCTGACTATGGGGCTGTAATGTAAACAAACTGATTATGGATCCTGCAGCAACAGAACTTTCACCATAGTTAAAATCCTAGTGGATATTGGTGTGCATTCTGTGATAAGTAAAGGTAAAAGAGGATCAACGGCGGGTGGGGGGCAGGTATGTGACTTCCTTTACAGTGAGTCCCACAGCTCCTGCAAGAGTCCTGGTGTCCTGGCCAAAGAGGCACATGCCTGCCTTTCCATTTTCTGTAGGATTCCTTGTTGTGTGATATTGATTCACTGCAATGTTGAGTAGTACACAGAGAACTATAAATAGCTAATCTAAGCTCAGGACCTGTTCCATTTTGACACTCCAAACTGAGCAATTTGTAGTTTTTGCAGATAAATCCAAAATACTAATGCCTCAGGTGGTATTTCCTTAATGAGACCAAATATTTTTCCGAAGTTCTATATCTCGTATTTTGAATTTGTGTTTTGTTGAAACTCTTGTAATGGTAGAGACCTTAAGGACAGGTCAGAAGGCTTATAGACTGTTGAATGTGTGACAAAGAGGCCATAAAGAATCTGGTCAGATGTAGCTAATTAAAGGTAAATGAAGGACAGCTGCTTTTTATGTTGCCAGCACATCTTTGATCTGCTCTACCCCTCAGACCTCTGTGGACAAGGTAGTTAAATACAAACTAGGAGGCCTATTTTAAAGACATTAAAACCCTCCAGGGCAATCGAGTGACAGTCCAAGCAGCCATAAGCTGTTTGCTTTATTCATTAGAGAACTTTAAATGTGTCAAGAAATAAAATAATGTCCATGCTCTTAGATCAGCATTAGCAATGAAGATTACAACAGCTCAGGGACATATGAATGGGCAAACTTCTTATGAAAACAAGTTTACTGAGAAGCATTTTACTATAACAGCAATGAAAATATCAGTTACACATTTTTGTTGCAGGAATATTGATTCAATATGCATTGAAATATCTGAAGCTGTAGTGACACAAACATCATGTAACCCAGTGCTGACCTCAGTGGTCCCTTCAGTCCTAGTTTAAAAAACTTCCATTTCAGACACACATGAAGGAAAGAATATGTCACATGTGAGTGACATAATAGCCTGTAATACTTGCTGAAAAATTTATGGAGAATTTGCACAATATATAGCCTTTCACTTGTGTCTAGAGACTCAGATACTGAAGTTTGTAAACTGCAAGTGTTTATTTTATAACTCGAAGTTTTAATGTTAATAAAGCCTCAGAAAGACTAACTAAAGAAAAAAAATCAGCTATATAAACAACTCTTTATTGCTAGTCATTTTGGAAAAAGTGACTTTGTGCAGAAGTATTTGTCAATCCAACTCAGTATATATTTTTTTTAATGTTTGGTATCTTAATTTTTTATTACTATTTATTAAATAGCAATTGAAATGAAAGTAAAAGTGAAGCAAATTCCTGTGAGATTCTAAATGGTAAATTTTGGCAATGCATGCCATATTGCCTCAATAATATTTAAAATCTCAAAGAAAATATTTGCTTTTTTTAATGTTGTGTGCTGTGTTTTGCTCCATTATCTTTTGCGTCAGTACCGAAATGTTACCTTGTTTGACTGCATAATCAAACCCTCCATGTTATTTAGCAGCAGTGGAAGAGCTTTGGTATTTTAAAATCAAGCAAAGAGAGAAAAGACCAGAATTTTAAAACTGTCTTTTTGACTCTGTCATAAATGCAAATTTTGCAGGTCTTACCATACAAAGAACATTTCTACGTAGCATTTTGCCTCAGAAAGGCTCTGTGTGAGTAGTGCAGTCAGAACTGCATGCCTGTGAATGTAGTACACACTACTGGAGTCTGGAATAACCTTTCTTCTTACATGTGTCTCTAGTAGGAAATTCTTTGTGACTAGCCACTGATTTTTGCTGGTTGATTTGACAATTCCATCTAGTCTTACTATAAATATATTTAACTATCCATAGTTTAAAATTAACTCAATCCTCCAAATTGTCATAGATTTGTCTAATAGCAGATATGTAAGTATTTCTGCAGTCAAGCATAGGCATGAGGTTAATCAAGTTGGTAGGTCTGCGAAACAAGGATTTAAATTTTTCATTTTAAGCAGCAAATAAAATCTCAAACTGGAAGACAGCCTTTGCTTTTTACTCAGTACTTAGAGAACATAAATGAGCATTGAGCAGTTCAAGAGAAGCACGTTAGAAGATTCATAGAGCCTTTTTCTAGGCGACAGTAGGTATGAAGATGTGGTTATTGCTAGCACCATGAGCATAATGTCCTGATTTGACTGATTGTGCTCTGAATGTTGTAGAAAGCAAAAATATGAGTAGATTTGTGCTAAATTTAGAGCAGTTTGCATACAAGCTTTGAACATTAAAGCTAGAAGATATTTTTTACCCCAAGGCAAGAAATACATTCATAAAGTATTGCAGAATTCTGCTAAATGTGAGTTAGATAAACATTGTTGATTGAGAACCAATAGTTTTGATGAGCACATTGAATCGACATATAGCAGCTTGGCAGTGTGTTAGACTGAAGAAATGTCTACACTATGGTAGAACTACTGTGAAAGGGAATTACAATAGCTTGATAGGACCATTTCTCACCAATCTAAAGATCCAATAAAAATAAGACAAAAAAAAGGAACTAAAATATAAAAATAATCGGG